>VYZQ01059243.1:56765-72929 GCA_013400655.1 Mystacornis crossleyi
TATATATGCGCATGTATGTGTGTGTATGTGTGTATTTTAATAAAAGTTAAAATTCCAATTAAAAGCATATGAATAGAAAAATTAACCTTAAAATTTAAAAAAAAAAACCTCTGTAGCTGCTATATATATAGCTAAATATCAGATTTATGTTTTGACCCATAAATATGGTGTTATCTATGAAATTACCTTAGTTTTTCAGCAGGACAATATGATGCATTTGAAAAGATGATTTTATGAAATTTTATATTCTTGCCTTTTTTTCTGAGATAAATAGTGTTCTCAGTATCCATTTTACTGCTGTTTTATATTAGGAAAAAAATAGAAAACTTCATTTATTGGATAAATACATTGATTTGCCCTGACTTTCTAACAACGAAAGTCGGTTCTCATGCCTAAAAAGGACCTATTTCAATTTACTAGGATGAAGAGCATCTTGCAGTTTGCTAGACAAAAGATACATCTAAACAGAATAAAAAGAAGCTCTTAACATGTTGCCTAAATCTTTGTACAGTCAGCAGGGTCCATTTTTATTGATGTTTTATAGAAGCCATAAAACCCGGTTGACCTCAATCAACTGGTCTCCCAGGGAAAAGACCTCTGCCAGCAAATACCAGTTAAAAAATAGGTCAGGGCATTTCCTACGCTACTTTTATTTCTACAGGCTGAGGACAAACTTGCTTTCCCTGTCCCCATTCCAGACTCAGTGTCTGACTACAAGATGCCAACCTGAGCAAACAGCCCATTGCTTCACCAACAAACCGAGCAAGAGCCCACTGTGTGTCAGACCCCTGCCCCTACCTGGCCAGAACAGCCCCTCCACCACGCAGCAGTCCCACAAATAGATTTTGTACACCACTTTTTCTTCCCAGTTACAAACCAGTAAGCCTCATCACAACTCAGAATGAAATGGGCAGTTCTGGAGGTGAGACAATGAGGTAAGATAGCTCATCGCAGGCCATACAGCACACAGATTTGGAAGTGAAAACTGAACTCTTACGTTCAACCATGTCCTTTTCCAGTCAAGATTTTCAGAGCAAAAAATGCAAAAATAAAAAGATCGCCAACTTGATCATGCCACGAACAAGCTATGGTTGCACACCAGCAGGCTTTTGAATTAATTTCAACCAAAAAGATATTTTAAGTGAGAAAAGAAAGTTTTCTTTCCTTTTACTTCTGTGTTGGAAATCATCACAGAACATCTCCACAAAGTTCCCGGTCCTTGGGTAGGTGAAAGTTTACAACTCTTTTTTTCTACCTGTCTCCCAGGTAACAGAACAATGTATTATTTGCTCTACTACCAGTGTGCTCAAGGCAACAGATTTTAAAAGGAAGTGGTAACTACGTATAGGTGGAATGTGATTTGCACCTTAAGTTCAACACATAGCATCCACAGAAAAGCATGCAGGCACATTCCACACACTGTGGGATCAGGGTTTTACACAGATGCATTCCATGAAATTGTAAGAAGCTTTGCAAACCAATCTTTCATCTTATGACAATTTCACAGAGCTATCTTTGTATGATCATTTCAGATCAAGGCAAATGTAGGCTAAATAAAAAATGTAAGCAGAAAGCACTGGTATTAAAAGCATTTAACTGGATAAAATGAAAATAATTAAAACTTTACCTCGAACAATAAGTTGAGCAAAGTTTGACACTCCGGAACCTCTCTCTGACTGAGTTACGCAGCGGTATAAATCCTGGTCAGTTTTTGTCACCTCTTGCAACTTGAAGGTAGCTGCAAATCTTCTGTGATTGATATTTTTAGTCTGAGCAACTGGAATATCTTCTCCATTTCTTCTCTGAAAATAAGAGTAACCACAGCAGAGTTATCTCAAAAGATAAAAAGACATTTATCCTTATCATCATACAAAGAAGACACAAAAAAACAAAACCTCAACCTAAATGCATTCAGCCCGTGCTGCATTTCCATGGTAGAAGAGCTCGGTGCTGAGGTCCCCTCAAGAAACAAGCAGTACTCAGCAGCATTTAAAAATCAAGTTTGGCGGTGAAAAGTACCATCAGGATTTTGCACTGGCACAGAACCTGACCATGACATACTCAGCTGCAACTGCCTCGTAACTGGAATCACACTAGGACAGCCCAGCAGTAGCAGTTGTACTCCCAAGAAAATTCATTCAATTTTAAGCAGATTTACAACACATACACTGGGTGTATTGTAAGATACATTTAAACAAACCTGGCATTGAGGGATTTCAAGGGTTTGCAACAACTCTTTTTCACCAGCCAACCAATGCTTCCTTTTTAATGCTACCTTTTATCTGTCCAAGCTCAATAGCTTCTAAAATTTTAGCTTTGTTACAGTAAGCACCACCTATCCATCTAAAGCTAGCTGAAATAAAAAGTGGAGGGCAGGAAGCCGCTAAAGGAGGAATAACACAGATCTCATTTAAAGGAAGGAGCTTAGAGAGTTCTTAAAAAAATCATAGCTACCACAAATCACTGAAAAATTTAATCTGTCTGGAGCTGCAGGGCCAGGTGACAGGTCAGTAAGACAGAAACAGTTTGAGCTCATGTGGGATCCCTTTTCCTTATTACCATTCACATTAAATGCTCAATTTTGATTTCAACTGAAAAACAGACCCTCCACCAAAAGCCAGCATTAAAAAAACCCCAGAAACATGCACCAAGTGAACAAACCATGTCACTGCTCTCTCCCATGGATCAACTACATGGTATTCTCTGACCAGGACACAGTTTCTGAGCACTTAGTATTGCTCAGTCCCTAGAAAAATGTCAGTATTTGCTTGTAACCACCCATTCTGCTCAATATATAGCAAAGCGTGACCTCTGTGGACATTTTTAGCTTTAATCAACCCCTGGAATGAGAAACTTCACTGAGGTTTTAAACTCCAAGCTTTCTAACACAAAAAGCGCTACTGCTGAGCCACAGAATTTAATAACCTGAAAGCCTGTGGCAAAACACAAAGGGCAGGAAAAGGAGATGATTTAATGCTGCATGCGTATATCAGCCAGCCTCCTGTCACCGGCAGGAGTACTTCATAACACTCAGACCCTTCATTTTACATCCACCCTTTGTCATCCTAGCATGGGTTAGTCACTTGAAACAGTTTTGTGGTAGATTAACCAGGGGTCCATCACCACTTCACACTCACTGAAACAAGCATTCACTTTAACTATTAGTATGTTTAAACAGATGAATTCTATTTACACCAAGCAGACAGATGTCAGTCACTCCAATTCCACTAAAAAGACCATGCCATCACCTTTACCAGCTGCAGGTTTATCGGTGTGATTTTCTCACTGCAGGAAGACACCATCCACCTTCCCTCACCCAGCCACCCTCTTTGTCATTTCCCCAGGAACAACAAGGAACTATTCCTCAGGCATGAGCTCTGTCTGCAGGGCTGGGCCAGAAAGAGCAGCAAGATACCAAGAGTGAAAACAGATCTCCAGAGCAAAATGGCACACAAGACACTTCCAAGAAGTACTCTCATTGTTTTTCCCTAAAACTGTCATCATCCCATAACCACCACAAGCCTCGTTATCACAGGGGTGGTCTCTCAGAGGTGTTTCCAGGGCAAAAGCAATGGATGTTGGGCACTAGGATACCTGAACCAACTGCGATGCAGCCAAGTCACCCTGTGACAGACACAGGCCTCTTCCTCAGCTCTGTGATTATCTGACTCTCATTTAGAAAAATTAAGGAAGTTTTCTGATGCCTGCAAATACTCCTACAAATGAAAGGCCTTATTGAGCTTCAGGAATCAATGACGGCATTAAATTCCAATGCCAAGCAAATGAGAGGTGGTGTTAAAGGCTTTATTTTGGTGATGCTTAAACAACAGTAAAATTATTTTGTGGAAGGTGCACCTTCCCCTCCATCTAGCTGGCTTCTCCTGATAGAAAATATTAAATTTGAAAGAAGGATTTTCAAGCTCTGCACTCCCTACCCTCCTTTCGCTCCCCCTTCCCCCTCCCCCCTGCCATTAACCAAAGTTTTGGACTGTCTGAAATGATAACTTAATATAACCTTTGGATCTAGTGCCTTGAAGTAACCAAAGTAACCATGCCCTTATGGCCTTGCCACACCATAGCCACCAGGCAAAGGGAAGTCAAGCTCCCCCACTAGATACAAACTTGTCATGTGATTGTCAAAAATACCAAGCAACCAATAATAAACTGAAGGTGTATTTTTAAAACTCATATGATAGCAGACTTGGCAAGTAAACCATGTAATGCAGTCATTCTTGTTCTGCTACGAAGGGAAAAAAAAATATTACAGAATTTTCTAAAATGAAGGACTCCATTTCAGTAAGTCCAGTGCTTTAAATTGGAATGCCAACCACTTAGTCTGCAGCAGAGAGGCAAATCCAAGCTTGCTATATAAAATAATTTACACTCTGAAGATCAGAGCTTGCTTACTTAAGCTCATCTGCATGCTTTAAGTTGAGAAGCAAAGTGAATAGGGCTCCTACTTAAAATGAAATATTAATGCACTTTCAGAGAAATTAATCAAAATAAAATTTAATAAGCTTTATAGTTCTAGAACAACACCACCTCAGATTTTCTTTTTTATTTACATCAGTGATTTCCTACCATACTATCTTACAGGCTTGGAGCAGTTGGTCTAATTTCTCTGTATCAGAATTTGTTTCTTGGGAATTCCACTGCACAACTACATTTTCAAAGTCTTTCTTCATGTACAGCTTATCCATTAGAATATTTCTCCATCATTAAAATGATGAAAAGTTCAAACAGAAGAGAGTTCTCATCCAAAAATGAATGTTAAAGAAAGAAACCTTGCATTCATTTCAGCACATATCCCTTACACTGGTAAGCCATTAGCCTGTCAGAGTTCAGACGCACTGTCACGATCTCTTAATTAAATTCTTCTTTTTAATGTCAGAGCATTACTACCGATTTTGAACGAGAGGGAAGAAAGGCAGCAGTGCTCTGCTTATTAAGGGTTCCTGGTACATACTGTTTCAATTTATGTCCTGCTCACACTGAACAGAGCTTGAAAATGCTGCTCAATTAAGTTTTAAAAATTCAATTTAAAATTAATGTGGAGTTATACTAATGGGTAATGGCTGTACCCTGTGCGATCCTTGGTTCCTCCAGTCCCTTGCTGTCTGATTTGATAACCCTGAATTGCTCATTTAAGAGAGGTCACCACCAGGCAGTTCTCCTCTTTCGTGAAAATAACTCTGGGCTTCACAAAGAACTACTCTCTATAAACACTTGATTAAAAGAAATATTAGCCTGTGAAAAAACCTCCTTAATTCTGGCATTTCAAGCATTTAAAATTACAATCTTAAATAAATCTCTCTGACTTCAAGGTTATTTTTAATTTGATAGGAACATGATTTTATTAAATTTTTTTCAGGCAATGAAATTAGATCATCTATATTTTAAATAAAGTCAACAGCAAAGCCTACGCAGCTTAAAAACAATCTTAGGTAAATTAACAATTAGTCTTAAATATCTCTCTTTTGCCTCATGAAAGAAATCAAGCATTTAATAAAATATGAAATTAAATTTTAGTAGAACCAGAAGAATCTAAATTCCAACATCTTATTTAATTGGTAGAATTTAAGTGTATATCTTATACAAATTTAAAACTTATCAGCCTTTCTCCCTCAACTTTTCAGGCTGAAAAGTGGGGGGCTTTGCTTTTTTTGTTTAAATAGCAGTAAGATACCTGTCTGCAGCAATGTTCCCTCTAAATTTTCCAGAACCCTTTTTTGTCACATCAATGATTTTTATAAGCCTGGACAGTTCAACCTTACACATCCCCATCCCTTTCTTACTGTAAACACCTTAAAATAAGTCTGCTCTACTGCTAATAATTTCAGTCAACTCTGGTTGCCTTCTTGGGCTCTCAGCTGGATGCTGGGATGCCTCCAGAGATCAGAAGATGTCAACACTTTGGCTGCAGTGACACCGCGTTACTCTGGCACCAGTGCCCTACCAGCTGCCCTGCACTCACTCCCTCCTCACCTTCCCTCCTGTGCTCACGCAAAAAACCCAACCTGGAATATAAAAAACCTTCCTGAAAACATTCTCCCTCCCCATATATTATCATCACCAAATGGATTAGCTTGTGATTGGATTCACTGCACAGCCACTGGGAGCAGAGGAGAGGGCAAGTTATATGTGGTGAGCAGGGCACAAGTCCACAGTTTGTCTGAGCAACTCAGTCCCCAAAGCTGCAATCATAACTTCACCAGCAGCATGAGGGCTGGAAAGATGCCCCCAGCAGCCCAGGGCAGTAAACCTCTGCTGTCTCGAGGAAAGGGGAATTTGTAAACAACATGTTCCAAAACATTCCTGGGTTTACTCATTATGTAAAAGGGAGAAATGTCTTTTTTTGATGGGGGAAAAAAAAGAAAGAGGGTTGTCTGTGGGTAGTTTGAATGCCAGCAATAATGCACAATCTCTGCCAAATAATGTTTTTAAAAAATAAAAAAAAATGAGGGGAGTAAACAACACAAATAATGATACTGTTTAACTTTTACTTAATATGCACCTATCTGTCACTTTTCCACAGATACACATATTCTTTTAGAGCATTTAGAGCACAATTTCCTAATGGAGAAAAATCTAAAACAATTGCTACAATATTATTATTGTTGTTCTTGTTGTTGTTAGTATTATATTTTCATCTTTTACACAAATGTCTCAATATATTCCTGGCATTTTGAAATTTATTAACATACTAGGAACATAAAAAAGCATGACATATATTTATCGTATAAAATTATAAATAAAATTTTATTTTTTCCCCCACACAAAATGGATTGAATTACTGAACAAAGTGGAATTATTTTTCCAATTTTAGTTATAAAATTTAGACTAAGAAATAATTTTTTTCAAGCAGATCATGAATTAGAAGTGTAGCTTAAATAATATGTCTAAATAGTCCTATCTTCTTAGTATAAAAGAAGGTGAAGTAGAAATTTCTTTTGTTTGATTATTAAGAGTAAGGATTAAATATTTTTATAAGTAGGAAATTAATAGGACTTGCTTTAACTTTCTGGTCTCCTACATGCATAGTAAACCAGAATAAGATTCTACTTTCCGATGAACTGTGCATTCATTTATTAGCAAGAAAAGCCACACAGCTTCTCCCATGCAAACATACACTGAAGATCATGAACAAATGTGACAAGCCAAGATTTATCCTGCATGCTGCACTGCAGTACAGGAAAATCCACAATTACTTTAAATGTCTCGGTAACACGCACTGCTCTTACTCAAACTTGTCCCCTTTGAAGTAGCTCAAATTTCTATCATGCTGCACTGACCCTCCTACTGAAGAAATCAAGGGCTCTGATGAAATAATTTAATTGAGAGCCATCTGGCCCTTTAGAGGTGGCAATTCTAATTTATTTTATTATAATAAAAGCCACCGGAGGCAAACTAGCAAAATTCATACTATCGTGTCCCTGGCCATGCCACTACACAAATAAAAAAAACACTCACTTTTCTCTGAGCATTTTAAAGCCTCTTTGTTTGAGCCTAATTGAACAAATGTTGAACATACAAAAAACCCCCAATAAAGTATATTTTAAAACAAAATAAGAGCTTTTCAGGAAGCTTTGATTCTTGAATGCAGTGGTTTTGATTTTAAAAAGTAACAACAAACAACCAAAACTACATAATTCACAAAAGTATGGATTCCAGACACAGGAATATAACACCTTCAGCAGCTCACAGTGAACTACAGTATTTATCCTGCAGCACAAAACAAAAAAACCTGCTTAGGTAGACAACAGTGAAGGAAAAAAGTTGCACAAAACCCCACTACTGAGGACCAGCACACCACAAGACAGCTCCTCAAAAATTTCTCAGCAGACAATTTTACCCTTTTCTAAAAGCAGCCAAGCCTACCAGCTGTTCTTATTCTTCTGTAATTCATTAAGACCTGTAGCTATTTGAGGAAACTAGGGCCTGGGGGTATTAGGCTACCTATTACACATCACACCCTGAGGAGAAGACAACCTGAATGCAGGTGATAAGGGACAACAGTCACAGGATAGAATGGCCAAGGAATTTATAATAGTATATCTTTTTGTAAACATCACCTGAATGTCAGGTGTCTCATTTACATGGGGGCTTCAGCCACTGTCTGACTGAGGAATTACTACCAGGACTACACAGAAGGACCAAACTTCCACTGCATCTCTTCTACCTGTGAAGTACAAAATCGCAGGAGGGGAAGGTACCACTGGGGCCATGCTCAGCAGCACAGCCCCCACCACCAGATACTCCAGCCACCAAAGGACCCCAGGGAAGGCCTACAGGGCAACTCCAAAGGCTGCTGTGTAAACTAAATGACTGGTAGCTATGCAGACCGGAGGACTTAGCTAACTGGGGCAGAATTAAATTAAGACCAGGAGGATTACAGTATTTCATGTTGCTGAAACCTAGGATGACCGGGCATCTAGGGGAAACTGCCATATTTATCCATGAAGCTGATAAATGGAGGCAGAAGAGAGGGAGAATGGTTCATTCAGGGTTAAATGACATAGATAGCATCAAAGGTGAATAGAGGGGGAAAAAACAGAGGGAAAAAACCCTTTGTGAAACAAACAAGTTATGAATGCTGTATTTTCATGGGTGAATATTCTTTATAACCATGTCTGAGTCAGGAGTTTGTGATGTAGAATAAACTACAAGTCAAGTAATTTACAAGGAGCCTCATAGATCACTTCAAGGCAGCTTTTCATACAACTGTGAAAAAAAGGTTTGGAAAATCAGAATGTGTATAACAGAACATAAACATGATGGGGTGAAAGTGCAGGTAGAATAAACAAGTCATTGCAAAAGAGTCCTCTATGCCTCCCTATTCAGTGTCTTCCTTTCAAAAGCATCTTTTCTGTAAGTAAAAGCAACCAATATGAGACAAATGAGGAAAGTGAAGTTTCTGTGCAAACCTCAAGCACAACAAAAAAAAAGAACTTATATCCTGCTCAGCCATTGTCAGTAATCAAGATAAAGGTAAGATGATGTAGACTTGAGCGGGCTTTTACTGGCTGAGGAAAGAAGGTTTGGCACAAACAGCCCAGTTTGCTGTGCAAATTAGCACTTGCTTTAGGCAGATGATGCTGATAATCCAAAAAAGTCTTCTGTCTCCCCAGAGGCTCACCCACTGCTCCTGCCACCCAGGGAGAAGAGTGAAACCAGAGCCATAGGCCTTCTCTCCTCCCACAGCTTTCACACAACATCATAACTCCCACTTCTCCTTAGGGCAAGCAGGCCTGACTGACTTAGCTCAAAACCAAAAAGCATCAAACTCGACAGTTGACCAAAACCAAAAAGGGAATCAAAACTCTTCATCACAGTTCCACAGCTGAAACCCTGCGAATGTTAGCAAGGCATCTTCTCTGAACTCTCTCTAGGCCTCACTGAATAAAAAAGCAAAACAGAAAAGCTTTTCTAACATTCAGAGTATACTCAGCTCTTCTTAACTTTCAGGGGTCATAAAATTTGTGCAAACCAACAAAAAACTTTCTTCCAATGTAATGAACATGGTGAATAGGCAGGTGCACTGTAACAGCAAATGTTTTATCATCAAACTAAAGAAAGGGTATCTTAACCAGTTAATTAACTGTATCAAAATGCAGTGGGATCGCAAAAGGAAAAGTTACATTAGAAAACTCGTAGACAGCAACATGAAACAATGTAAAACAAAGTTAAATTGGACGTGACTCTCCTATTATAGATGCATTTTTTCCAAGACCAAAAGCAAGCCTCCCAGCATTCGCTGTTAAGTTAGCTAAATGGTTTACCCCAAAGGCCCATGGCCCACACTCCAACCCTTCTGCTGAATACTAATCCCTGTCTTCACCTGGGCACAGCAGGGGGAAAGGACTTTTGTGACATAACTTCTTTCCTTTGAGAGGAAATAGTCCTTCCAGAAAGCAAAACAAAACAGTCAATATTTTGTCCCTCAACTGTTTGCCAGAGGCACGAGTTCTTATATACCCTTTCTAATCTAAATTCCTGGAATACTATGTTGGTTCTGCACAATGCATCATCACAGGATACCATCTGCATGTGCCCAGTCCAAAGACTTGTTAAAGAGTGCATATATGCAGTACCTAGCGAGAAAAACGAACGCTGAATATCACATCCCATTCTGTGGCAATCAGCACCAAAACCCAAGATGCAGGTGAACGGGGCATTGAGGATTATGGCAGTTTCCTCTACAAAGGGAGTGGGAAGCAGCCAGTTGCTTGAGCCTGAACAGAAGCTCGCTCATCCTCCAGTAACAGTTGGTACCGCTGGGAGGTCAGCCCGACTCCATTGTTTTTACAGCAATTTGCATTTTATTTTCCATAATGCTGTTTAATTTCACTTTTTCAATTATTACTCTCAGGCAATTGCTTTAATTATCTGTTATTCCACAAGGAAGGACACTTTCCTCTGGCAGAGAGAAGGGCTGCATCAGACCGTATTAACGCTGACGAGCCTCTCCACGGGCGAGCATGGGGCTGCCGCGCCAGCCTTGGCAGCCCAAGTGGAGGGCGGTTAGCCAGCACCCACAGCTATTGCTGACAGATTGGCCCGTTCGCCACCGCTCAGATGGCAAATCTGCCCAGGATTACAAGGCGCATATTAAACCTTTAAATGCATGCAGCCGATACCCCTTTGAATTTAAGATTCGCCAAGGCAAATGGTATCACCACAGACCGTGGCAAAACACATCTGACTGCAAAGCCAGAACAAGCCGCTTTCCCTAATCCAATGCTATGTTAATGCAAAGCTCAGCAATGATGGATGGACTCATTAGTGCCACAGTTATCGCCATCTGAACCAGGTGCCAAGACATATGGTTTAACAGATGTTCTAGCAAAAAGCTCTATACTCTGCACTGTACGAGTGTCCAGCTAAAACGGACATCGATAAGACACTGAAAATCGTATTGGGCTTCTGGGAACCACAATTGTTCCCAGCTCAGGAAGCTGTTAAACACAGCCTGATTATGCAAAAAACCCTATTGCTCTGATATCCCAATTAGATCAGCAGAACAAATGCTGGGCAATACATACACTGCTTTCTGGAGTCTTGGTGTTCCCAAATGTTATTTAATCTACCCAGTCAATTCTGTTTCTCTACTATCTTAGTAAAGAAATTAGGCTTTCTTCAAACAGAAATCTTCAAATGAAATAAGAAACAGAGTCCCCACCCCACTCTTGCATTTTCGTATTTAGAATGTCTTGTGTGCACTATTCTTTCAAACATTTAATATATAACATGTATCCATTCTGAGCACAGGATTACCATGCAGAAGCGACTTGTTTGCAAGCTTATTTACTGACATAACTCCATAATGGATGCATGGCATTTCACAGGCAAATAAATAGAATAAAACAGGAGTCCTTTTCATACTGATTTAGAAAATCAACGTGCACAAAGCAGCAAGGTACATCAAACATTAATAAAAGAAAAATTCCTTATTCCTTAAGCGGCTTTTCAAAGAAAGAAAATTCATAGGCTTTAGAAAGAAAGAAAATCAGCAGTAAGTGGGCAAGAACTGATTAATTATGATATCTGTACACACTATATTCATTTTTTTAAGACTACATGCACACTTATTTATGCTCACCTCCTCCAGGAAAGCATTTTTCAGCAAGAACTTCTGCTAATTCCTAAAGCTTATAAATCAGAGCATACCAAAGCATAACAGGTGGAAAACCTAGGTTACCACCTTGGGTTTAGGTACTCCTGTCACACACTCCAACTGCTTCAGTGTGGGCAGTAAGACCAAACTACAGCTGTTGGCATGTGACATATTACAGTGGAAATTTTAAGAGAAGGCAGAAAATACTGGGAAGAAAGAAGGGAATGGCAGGCAAAAAAGATACCAGGCACTGTGAATGACTGAATGTGTTTCAGAAACAACATCAATGTTGTTTAACTTTTAAACAAAAACTAAAGACTTTGCAACCCTTTCAGAATTTGCTAATAACTGCAGGTCATAAATAGAATCCTTCATTTCACAATCGTGAAAGATTTCGTAGCAGATCATGTTGAAAAGGTGAAGAACAAAGAATATGAGCTGCATTTCTGCCCTGCTCCCACACCTACTATTCACACTGTCACAAAAGATGTGTTTCAGATCATCTTGTTCAACCAGTTAAATCTCTTTATCTGTGCAAATATTTGTTCTGTATTAACGCAGCCTCAACTTTTGAAAACTTCTGTTATCTTTACTGCTTATCTTTCAGTGACAGAGCTGTAACTGTCCCAAACATTGGTCCATTGAGGCTGCAAAATACAGAGGTGGGAGGAAAGGGATATCAAAGGGGACAAGAGACCAGATACAATCCAAAACAAACAAACAAAAGCAGAATTTGCAGCCGTGAAAGTCAGGGGAAGTTCAATTCAATGTTAATCCCTATTTGTCTGAAAAGTTTACAGACATACATTTATAGAAAATGTTGTTGGTGAAAATACTGTCATTACAGCAGTAAACACACAGGAAACAGTGTATTGAAATGCTGTGCCTATTTTTATCCATTTTTATTTTTAGGCACATTAAGATATGTGCACTTAATTATGTATTACACTGGGAAAAACATAAGCATGGAAATGTACTTGCAGATAGAACATCTATGGGGCCCAACAACTGAAACAAAATTGAAGTTTACATAGGTCTTCAAGGAGACACACTACCAAAATCCCCATTTTTACATCACATGGTTATAATCTTTTCCTCTTCCCTGCTTCTAACCAAACATCTCAATCTTTTTGCATGTGCTGTCATTATTTATATAGGTAATTTAGATGTGGATCAAGCTGCGGAAAAAGACACACAAAAAAAAAAAAAAATCAAAAGACTAAGCAAACAAATTACAAAAAGAAACCAAAAATAAAATCACAAAAACAAAACAATGAACAAATCAACAAAACCCAAACAAAAACACCCACAACAAAACAAACAGTCCTCCCCACTCCTCCATCCCAACAACAAAAATCCAATTGGAGTCCAAATCTTTTTCAATCAGATCACTTTCCTGAACTGACTTACTGGAGAGCTGCAAAAGCTCCAGATCAGTGCAGAGAGGGATCAAGGGGGTGACGTTGAGACCGTAGAGCTCAGACCAAGCCAGGCTGAAGCAGCCATGGGACTGCAGGACTTAGAGCAGGGTGGCTGCTATTTTTTTTCCATGTCTGCTGAATTTACTTTAATTCTTCTCAAAACAGAAGACTGCAAGAGCCAGACAGCACTGATAGAGTCTTCAACAAAATCTCTGCCTGCACATATTTACTACTTTAATGCAAGCAAATGAAATCTTAGATCTCTTCAGATACAAAAAGCCCTGATGTCCCAGATTGCTCCTTGAACCTTTCCTTATCAAAGAACGTGTTTTAATAGCAAATTCTTTGCTTGGTTTTTTTTTTTAATTTTTTTTCCTCCTCAATGAAATAGTTTTTCTCTTTCAATAAGGACATAACCAAAAGCTATTTTCTCTAAAACAATGTGCTTGGCAAATGTCTTCTCCCTCAGCATCATCCACTTATTTTTCATTTTTTCACTTTTATTTTTTTTTAATAATGGCCTTTCTTGTTATGAGGAAAACACATTCCTGGAATGTTTCAGCTCAAGGCTCTCAAAAACAATTACTTAGGCATTTGATTTGATCTGCCAGTTCTTCCTTTCAGGCTATTCAAACTTTATGAATCTTGAGTTTGGTCAAAGGTTAAAGTGAACCTTTTCCAAGTTACACTCCAGTGTTTCATGAGGCCCATACATATCCATGCCAGGTTTTAAGGATAAGGAGTAAATTCACATTTAGCTGTGCACAACAACAGTAGCTTTGAGTGTAATCTAAGGAAAACAGGGAAAGTTGCTGATTCACACTTTATATTGCACAAGTAGAATTGAGAGGTGGAATGATGAGTAAAAAAAATTCACTCCTAAATTGGTGAAAATTCAGTACTGTTTACGGGAAAACAAGAAAGAGAACAGAAGCTCAAATCTCAAGGTATCTTCAAGAGTATCAGGGCACTTCACAAGCCCAGACAAGCAGAGTTATAACTTCTAAACTACTTTATCACACTGTGAGAAATTATCACATCAATGATCTACATACACACACACAAAGAAACAAACTACCCATGAAGCATATGGAGGGACAAAACATATTTTTTCTGAGTTGATCTGGCTGCTAGCTGGGATTCTCCGGGGAGTGAAAGTTAGGAAGGATAATCTGTCAGAGTTATCTGACTCCGAGGAGTGAGCGATAGGGAAGATTTCCAGCTGGCTCTCTCTATTGGGTCTCTCTGACCCACGATCAACTGAAAGTGGCGCTTCACAGGTTTGCTGGAATGCTCCTATTGCTATTGTCTTGCCTTGGATATAGCAAAACCCAGGCCAGTTTCATTTTTTGTGCTTTGTGTGCTCTGTTTGGCGAGTCTCTGAAATGAAGCTGCTTTTTCTGAATTAATGCATTACATGTTTACTCAATTTAAACAAATTACTGCTCAAAGACATGGAGTACAAACCATTCCTACTGCTGTGATGATACCTTTTCACTAAATGCAATGCAGTTACTGCTTGTGTTCCTTTTTTAATGTTGCAGCATATTTTTCTAATAATACACTTTGTATGTCAGATTTTAAATAATCTTTTTTTAAAAATCATTTTAAAATTTCAATCTTATCACGTGCCTATATGCAACAGTTAGTCCAGGTTTGTCAGATCCACTATTAAAACAAAAATAAAACAGACCAAAATAACTGATTATAGTTCACTTCAAAATACAACACTTGACAAAAAATAGACATTTTGAAGTTCTGACTATAGATAATTTAAAAGTATGCTTCCCAAAAATTACATCCTTTTTAGTTCTGACAATAAACAGAAATATACATTTTTAAAAAATAAAGCTTTAGAGGACATATTTGGAAAAACTTCTAAGGGAATGTTGGTACTTACGGTTTACATATAAACTAAAGAATGCACATATAATAACTTGTACATATACCAGTAAAGTGATTTTTTAAATCCTTTTTTAAGTGGAAAAATTTAATTTTTTTAAGAGCAACTGGAAACTTTGTCATCCTTTTACTTAACCAGTGGTCTTAAATATAAATACCCCATGACCACAATACAGATGAGACTTAATATTTTGAAGGGATGATGGTGTTCATTTCTTTTTTTCTTCTTTCATAGTACAAAGGGTTATATTCCAGTTATAGTCATCTCTTAAATTCTGACATAATACTATTCACAGTTATAGACAGGTAAAAATTAAAGTTCCTTCTATTATGGAGACAGAGGAAAAGGACATGTTTCAGTCCTTTTATTCTGTTCCATAAATATGCTGCTGAGTAAAACTGATATGCACACAGAAGTACAGCCATATCCCTCCAGTCACCTGCTTGGACAGGTAATTTAGATGCTGGAAAAATCCTCAAAATTCATGACAGCTGTGTTACATCTGTGTCTTACTAGATCCCAAATGCCAAATATCTGCATTTAAAAATAATAAATTTTGATACAGAGTTGATTTACCATGAGAGAAGGCCCACAATGCCTTTAAGGGCCAACCTTCCCCCAGCGCCCACACCAGTTCTAATTTTTAATCCAAGCTTTACAACATTGCAAAACTGATTACAAATTTCTCCATTGAACAGAGATATTATTGCATTTAAACTACATATTTTACATGCAGAAGAATAAAAGGCTTTGAATTTTAAACATTTCATCTCCAGGAAGTAGCTTGTCCTCTAGCCAAATAGACTTGCATGAGTTAGCCTTACCTGGAGCCATAACTTGTTATTCACTGCATCTCTCCCTGTAGCAATGCACTGAAATGTAGCATTCTGCCCTGCATTGACCTCTACATCCCCCAGCCTCAAAAAATGTGGAGATTTATCTGCAGAGGAGGAAAATAAAAATTACAAATAAAAGTCATTACCAAAAAAAAAAAAAAGTAGCAGAAACATTGTTATCTCCCTCAACCTCCATATGTTAACAATCTTTGGCTAAAAAGTAGAAACAGAAGAAAGAAAATTATTTGTCTCATCCTGTGTTCGAGGACTGCTTTCAGCCATTTCCCTTCTCCGCTGGTGATTCTACTAACTTTATGTTATACATGTGTTATAATAAAGTCTTTTTAAAACCAAAGCCAAAAGAAGGAGATCAGATGCCAAAATGTCAGC
>VYZQ01059244.1:13488-36815 GCA_013400655.1 Mystacornis crossleyi
AAAAGAGTTATTGAAGCAGAATGTTCACAAGGCTTTTAATGACCTCTACAAAGACCATAATTTTCATATCATCTGACACAATGTGGTAGGTTGTGTGATACGGCAATGGCTGGGCAGATCTGTACCGCCTCTCTTCTGTTACTGCTTAATCCTTATTGGTGTTATGTCTTGTGTAGCCCTTGTGTATCTTTTAGTGACTGTTCTATAGCTTATGATCATGGAGTCTGCAGTAAATGCAGTTCATTCTACAAACTAGCATCAAAGGATTTCTTGAACCAGATAGGAACTTATTTTTTTTATCATGACTCTGAATTGTTTAGTCTTACCTTTTATTTATTTATGTATGTGGTTAGTTAGTTAGCTAGCTAGCTGGGCCAAAGAGATGGATTTGGCACTGCAACAATAATCACGGCTCTATGGTCCAGTTGCCATGTGGTAGTTGATGGAGACCTTCAGTTGCCTCACTTTATTATGGCTAAACAAACTAGTGTGATGACCAGTAGTGTCAATTCACTGAAATACAAAAATCAAGTGACCTAGAACAGATAAAATTTAGTTTTCAAGAAAACATGGAGGAAAAAAAATCTTGTTAGGGGAGATATTGTAATCCCAGTGTGGTCTAGGATGAATAAACAAGCATATATGTTAGCTAAAAGCTCTTGGTTACTGAACTGGTCTAAAAGTCCAAGTCATTCTCTTTTCCTAATTAACATTTAACAACATATTTTAGCATAATGATGAACTTGCAAAGCACCCTCCAGTCAAAAGGAGGATTAGACAAGAGCAGAGAAAACAAACAAGTTGCACTAGAAAACCTTCCAATGCCCTTTTCACCAGTTCTGTGTGCTTTGTGGTCGTTACACTCCGGCTAAGAATTAAGCTGAATGTCTACAAGGCGTGTGAGAAATTATGGGCTCACAATGTTCATAGTACATCACCAGTGTGGAAATTTTTCTTCTGCGTTATGGGGAGGAGAAGCACTGATCATTTCTCACACAGCATCATAAGCCATTACAATGGGCACTATTACAATGATTTAAACCACCTAGGCTTTTAAGGGACATCATATTTAATATAATCTACTGGAGCTAAACCATACTTCATATTATTTTTGTGCTGCATTACAGAACAAGGATGAGGTTTTTTGTTTGCTCTTATATTACCACTCTGGAGTATGATGAAGTATCCTAGATAGAAATAGACCTTGAGTGTCTGACTCAGTATGGCAAAGCAGCATTTAACAAATTCAGGAATTTCCCCTAGTCTTATTCTGAAAATCCATGCGTGAGCCACAGGTTACCATGAATTATCAAATTATTCAAAGCAAGAAAATCACTAAATGAAACTTGATCATCATTTAAGTTTTTCAAGAGTTTATTATTACTACCATTTATTAAGTAGATTATTTCAACAGTAAAGAGATAACCCTACCCCCTATTGTGGAAGACAATATTTTCCCTATTTCTCTATGAATTCTTCATGACTGAAGACCCAAAAATTTCTGTGCGTGTGTGCTTCATTCTGTCTATATGTTCTTCTTAACACATTTTTAACCTGTTACCTGATTTTAGTTTTACTTAATAAAGGAACATAATGACAATTAGAAATAATTAGAATAAATTAATTTTATTAAATAAACAATAATTAATTTTAAATTTAAATTTTAACTGTATTATAATAATTAATAATTTTTTAGAAAAGTTTCATGGAAACTTGTGTGCAGGAAGATGACTCTATAAACATCGTTGTTGAGGAAATGGCTGATGAGTTCAAACCATTTTAAAATACATGGAGATGAAGACCTTTCAAATGGAAAAAAAGAGATCATGAAATATGATGAAGGGGAGGTACTGAAAATACAATTTAGAGATCTGAGTGACTATATTAAGTAGAAGTTAATGAAAAAGTGTCTGGAGAGAAAAGTCAGTCAGTTGGACAAAATAATTAGTTCATATGGAAATAGAGTGCCTATAGAGAATTCCCTTGGCTTTTCAGGAAGTCTGAAGACATAGCACAGCTTTAAATAAATTCTCTTTGCCTTCTCACTCTGTGGGGAGCAGGCTAGAGAATGGAGAACTGGGGAGTTTCTCAAATCTTTTATTTAAGCAGCTGTTCCTTAATAGCTTGGAGTAAGAGAATTCACCCATCTTGCCACAGAAGTGCTGCTGAGGCATTTGGGCAGCACATGGTCTTTAAGAAAAGAAAGCTGCTGCAGATTTCTTAATGCTAAAATATTTAGATTATCCATGCTGGTTTCAAGAGCCCTGTGACACACTCAGAAAAGACGTGGCTCACTGTGTCAATCCATTCTGCATCTTCAGAAAAGTACTTTTCCCCAAATGCACATTGTTGTTTTAGACAGCAGAATCTTTGGGAGTAAAATTCAAAGTATAATGCATTACACTGCAGGCAAAAAAAGAGTAGAAAAGCTGGGTGTACCAAAAGGCTTTTAATGTTCGTAATTTTCTTTTCATGCTGGGAGGAAACCAGTAGAGACAGCACTTTTAAAATACATGAGACAGCTGTTGTTTCAGTCTGTAGACAGTCTGTACTAGCTCAAGGCATTCCAAATAATATTTTTTGCAATGTCTTTAAAGATGCTCAGACAGAGACACATTACAAAGCACCATGGCATCAGCTACAGGCAGTCTCTTATCCAGACTCTTGGAAAAGCAGTAACAAGGGGAGCTGATTGCTGAGCTGCATTTAGGTAGTTGCACTCAGTTGTGCTGGAGATGCCTTCCTGCACTGTATGTGTTTCATAGCTTTTTTTACCATCAAATCTCATGCAATTATTTTTAAGATAAAACATATGAATAAATGTGAATGCCTCAAAACCTTAGTACAAATGTAAATAACTTGTTAAATACCTTTAGCTGCTATCCAGAATAATTTGCTTTGGAAATGGATTTTTATTTATTTGTGCAGTTAAGTAGAGGATGAAGTTCTAAATTGTTCTAGGACAGCTGTTTCCATTTTAGCTGCTGTAAATGGATAATCATGCAGTCTTGTGCACACTAACAGGTGGAACCATTAAATGCTTCCTTTCTCCCTTCCAACGCCTCCACTGATCCCCATGAATAAAGCCACTAAAAGCTGTACAAAACTTTCCTAATGAAATCATATGGAAACTGCTGGTCCATTTGGGATTTCAAAACTAATTAAATGAGGACGTTCTCAGTCATGATTGGGCCCAGCTTCTTTCCATAAGTTGTCACAGAAGCTGAAGCTTCCGCTTCCAGGGGAGAGGGAAAAGTTCTAAGAGGTGATGAGATTTGCAAACATTTTGTATGATTCATTTTTATCTGACCAGTGATTTCCTTATGACAATGTGGTGGTGGTAGAAGGGACCTAAATCCTTTCTGGGCAGCCCTTGCAAAACCAAGTACCTATATTCCATTTTGGTTTCAGGTTTAGTTTTTCTCTAGATTGCAAAACCAATGAAATGAATTTACCAACAGTGTGTGTTGAAGGCAGTACAGGTGCAGATCAGCTTCTGGAGAGTCCAGCTGTTTACTTATAAATAAAAGCTGCTCATAAAAACAGCTGAATCAATCAACTTCTATTGACTAACAATACCATGCCTCAATGCAGTTTTCTAACAGCTTTGGAAAACCAACTGCATTTTCAGTGGGAACATTTTATTATTGCAGCAGTGAGGTCTTATTAAAATATGCAGTCAAACAAGTACACAAAATACAGTGTGTTAAAACTCACCTGATTTATTCAGTCAGCTAATACAGAAAATAAAAGCTCTGGTGGTTTTCAAGTGTCTTCACATTCACCGCGGCACTCCTTTGTGTCCTGGGACATAACCTAATAAACTCTATGGATTGCACGTTTTTTTACTAGTAAGAAAAAAATTATCAGAAGTTTGCTTATTTACTGAAAACAGAAAAAGTCCCTCCAAAATCCAGGGAAGATGTGAAAATGCAACCATATTTAATCAGGTACATCCCCATAACTAATGTTTTCTTCACAAGGGAATTAATTTTAGAAAGATGAGGATGACTTGCATGCTAGCACAATGCTGACTCAGTAGGAAGTTGATAGATTCGTGAATAAAGGCACCAAGTTTCATCTGCCGAGGTTTGTGGCAGGTTTTGTTACTTACAATTTATTTTCTAGGTAGTTATTAAAGTGTGTATATATCCCAGTGTTCAAGACAAATGGTGATTTTTCTTTCATTTGTACTGTTTACTATTTGGCTGTTTTCAAATGCTGACGTGCAATGACAGATCCAACCCAAAACTGAGACAGCTGTCTGTATAACCAGAAGGAACTTTTTGCTTGTTAATTCATACACTATCATCCTCTGTGGCTGGCGTGATGTCAGCTTGATAATTCAACTCTTTAATACAGTTACTAATTGATCTCAAAGGCTTCATCTATTGGTATGGTGCTCATTTATGGCAACTTTTCAAAACCAAGTCTGTAAAAAAATCAAAGATCTGAAATTATATGTATTGAATATTCCTTGTGATATTGTATAGTAATAAAGCAGTTATTTTTAAAGTAACCACAACATGGCTGACAGTAAACCTGCCACAGAATTTAATATAATTTTGGGGGTTTTTTTTAAAAAGGGATGTTTTCTGGTAATATCCTTTAAAAATGGCAATAGTGTCTAGTTCTGACGAAGGATTTGATAGAAAAATATTTACAAATTTAAAAGCTCATAAGGCCTTGATAAAGGCAGCTGATGAGAACAAAATAATGAAGAATTAATAATTAATGATAGGAATGAGGAAAACACAAGGAAAGCATGACTTAAAATAATGGAAACTGTGAGTAATTGAGTCCCAAAACCAAGTAACAGATGCAGGACTTGGAAAAGTTTTTCAGAAATAGAGTCAGAGAATCACATATGACATTATCATCAGCCTGGTAAGTAGATGAAAATAATTTCTGTGGGCACGTAGAATGGAGTATAATATGGGAACCACTGCCATAAAATAGAGTAAATTGTGCCAGAGTTTTAAAGACAATCTTTGAACTAAAGCATAGTCCCACAGTTGCAGACCAGGGGTTCAGTTAGGCCAAAATCCTGTTTCTTACACTGATTACAAGCAGAAGTCTAAGTAGGACTAAGACTAGAAAAACTATACAGTTTATATATATATATGCCATATGTATATATGCCCAAAAAAGGTTATATACATGCACATATATATACACACGCATATATGTGTGTATTATATGTCTTTCTATATGTACCTTTGTGTCCTCCAAGCGTCTAATTTTTTTTCAGATTATTGGATAAGCTTACTCATTCATTGTGGAAATCACCAAGCAGTTACAATAGACATACAGGTGGAAGCAGTTAAAGAAAGAATTACTGAATCTGAATGAGCTAAGCACTTATCTAACCTATATAATCAGGTACTCTCATAATTCCTAACCTTGTCTCTGTCTTGTTCTGTATTCTTCTTGGTTCAAGGAAGCCTCTTTGCACCTCTACCTCCCACTAATGTCAGTGAAAGATCTCATTTAAATTAAAAGTATGTCAGCAGCTGAGTCAGCAGGTGGTCAGAAAATGAAGAAAATTATGTAAGTCATAAAAATGAAAGCTAAGAGGAATGAAGGGGAGAGATAGGGTAGAATGTAGCAGTTCTTCAGTAAATTTCAAATTCAAAATTGATTAATATTTACATTTGCCCTGAATAAAATCTTTTCTTTCATAAACCTGAAACATTTAAAGCATAGAATCTAAGTTAAGAATATCAATCTGTTTAATGTCAATGAGCTTGAACTCCCTACACCTAATTTTTAAAGCAATATTGTTGGTAGTAAAGTAAGGTAATGAAGTAGCATAATAGAGAAATAAAAGGTTGGAATCAGGGAATCTCTATGATATTCAGCAATTAAGCTTTTAGCCAACAGAGCCCAGATGAGGAAACTGGGTATTAAAAAGGAAATATTAATATATTCAAATTATTGATGCAATGATACAATGATAAATTTTACATCATAATAACAGTGATAAAGTTTACCCGCAGTTCTGGCTACATCCCAGCTGGAAGACATTCCCTTGATCACAGCATGACATATAAAAACTCATTTAAGTGTCTATGCGTAATTTGCCATCTGAAAGTTTTAAGCAGCTGTTCATAGATACATTTGTACTCTTTTACTTCAGTAATGCAAATAGAATTTCTTCAGCTTTTTTGACAGAGATGATTAGGGAAATTCTGTCTGTTTTCCCCTTCTGATGTGATTGTATTAGTGTGAAAATGGCCATTAAATCTTTCATTCAAAATACCCTCAGATATTTAATGCACAGTTCTTTAAGGATGGTTTATCTCCAGCAGATGTGTTACCATAGACCTTTAGCCTTCCGATCCACAGACAATTAGGATGTCATTTCAACCAATCTGCAGAACCAGTCATTCACTCTGCAGTCCAGTTAATTTTTAAGTTTGGGGGGACTTACATAGCTATGGGGTGGGTTTTTTCTCATTTAAAAATGGCTATTTTTGAAAGAGCATTCATAAAATTAAAGGTGTAACATCTATTGTTACTTCAATTAATTTTTAATTGGCTGATTTTGGCAGTTTTTAGCTGAGAAGCAAAGTGCCTTAAGCCATCACCCGAATTAGTCTCTTCTCTGTGCCCCAGAATTTTTATTTAGAGGCAGTGATGGAAACCCAAGAAATGGCAGAGCCCTGAAAAAAAGAGTAAGTACTGAGACTATACATAAGTTTGGATCAGGAGGGAGTAAAAGGGAACATTTTTCTCCAGCTCCAAAGTCATCTAGGATTTTAACATTTATATTATGCTTCAGCATGTAAATTAACATGTAAAAATGGGTTGCTTGTCTAAGGTGCTCCATCAAGAATAATTTCTCTTGAAGTCTTGCCCCTGCAAAACATTCTGCAATCTGATTACTTTTAGGCCATAGATCAAAACCTGCCACCATCTGACAAATATGTTTTATAATGTGTATATTGATGGAACACAGCATTCAGAACAGGCTTTCTACCAGAGGGTCTGAAAAGTGCCTTGCCAACAGTAACTCAGCAAGCTTCCTAATTTGTGTTAGCAGGGAGAGTGTTTTGCCCCAGCTGGGAGAGAAACACGGAGTAGCTGCATTGCTAGTGCATAGCAAACTACAGTGGTATCATAATCAGGATTTCTGAATACCAGTCCTTGAGTCCACATGCCACTTTTCTGGTGCTTCTGAGCAGGTTTTCATGTTTTACAGGTACATGGTTTCCCCAGTGTCTTGTGGTGCAGTGGTGGATGGTCACAGGGACATAAGAAATTGGTTTGCAAAATACTGTGTGTAACTCAGAGCTTCAGAGTATGAACAGAAGGCACACTTTGGACTATGCAAGATATTATTTCAAACACAGAGTAATGCTTCACCAGGAACTCTGCTTAAATTTCAGTTGGATTTTTTGGGAAGGAGGGGCTTGTGCCTTCATTTTTGTTTTCTTTATTTTGCTCTGCAGCCCAGTTATATTCTAGGCCAAGAAAGTCCAAATTCCCTTTAAGGCTTTTTTGGGGAAAAAAACATGTATCTTCAAAAGATTTCTGATTTCGTTTCTTTCATTTTTTTAGAAGAACTTAACTTTTTTTTTTTAATGGTTCAGTTGGAAAATGGAGAACTTGCTTACAAAACACTCAGATCAAACATATTATTTCTGTAATTCAGTAAAATATGAATCCATCAGCAGCTCTCAGATTACACTTCTGATGCTCATACTTCATTTTCCATGGGAAATTACTTAACTCTCGTGAAAAATATGGATTTTAAATGACTATATATTGGTTGGGTCCAATTCAGCTGTCCCTGGAGACAGAAAAAAACCAGTTCTTGGTGGTAACGTAGTAGTCTGAACTACTCTGCATTATTCCCATTGTCATAAATACGTTTTTAGGAATACATTAAGCTAAGCAACCTCAATAGAATCTCTTCTAAAACTAAGCAATTATTTTATGAAACCTTCATGTCAAATACACGCAAGATTCTATTAAAATCACTTATAAATCAGACATTTTTAATACTGCAACCTTGCTTAAAGCTAGATACCATATTTGGATACCTGAAAGTACAAATACCACCTAAGAGAGGCTTTCATGGGGAGTTCAGTAGCTAGGAACTTTGGAGAGTTCTACCTAGGACTTGGTTGCTTCTTTATCTGTGCTTAATTGTTTTCAAATACATGCCCTACACATTTCTTTAGAACTCATGCTTTTGATATGCTAAGCTTGACATGTTATTAAGCTGAAAAAGTAAGTGGAAAACGAAACCAGATATTTAGGGGAGTAGAGAGGATGAAGGCTTATATATGCATCTACTTTATACTGAGAAGTGCCTATAGGTAAAAAAAAATACATTATATAGACTACCTAATCATGTGAAGGCTACTTCAAAAATAGCACAGACTTATCTTTTAATGTCCTCTGTGGAGCAATGGATAATCTGTATGCATTGCTCCACCTTTTCCTGCTCCTACCCCTGTACAGCTCTAGTGCATAGGTGGACTTACGTGGCCAAGCTGGCTCATCTAGACTCCCATGACAGCTTAAACAAGGCCCTATGCATACATTGTGTAAACATTAGAGCCAGCTGGATACATCTTCAACCTCTGAAAGTAAAACAGGACGGCGAATAATGTGTGAAACGGTCTGGGCTCCCATGATTTCAAAGTCACACTCTATTATCAGCCCAGCCTTCCTTGGACACATTTACAAAGATATGAGATAGTCTTAAGTCTTTGAATTGTCAACATGTCAAATTTCCTTCTAGCAGGATCACTTTCTCAGTCCATCAGGGGACTCAGGGAAGGATTTTTCTTGTAATATGTTTATTATTTTTTCCTGAGTGATTTGTCATATTCCTCATGACTATCAAAAACGTGATATTACATAGTATAGAGAAACCTCTCAGGTTGGCTGATGAGTCTTTCTCACAAAGCTATGCTGATTTCTGGGTTTCGTGTAGGGAGAAATTTTCTCTCTGAGGAGATTGACAAGGCTCCCAAATGTTGCAGTGGGGTTGGCCTGCAACCTTCCCTGGCAGACAGCTTTGGCCCGTAGAAAGAATCAGAAGATGATATTCTTTGTACAAATTCAGAGATGTTCTTTATTTTCTCCCTGCCTCATGGCTGGGCCTAGCACAGACTGTTCCAAGAGCTCCCCCGAATCATCTCCACACCCCCCTAAGTACAGTATTACCAGGGCGGGGTTACATTTGAAATGACCAATGAGAAACAGGTTTAGTCACAATAGCATCAGGTAGCCTGGCAGCCCCGTGTAACCTGACCCATGCTCCCACTCCCAAGTCATCTCCCCAGGGGGTAACTTCCACACCCAAATACACTGTTATTAACTCTGATTTCTTCTGCCTCATACAGCAAAACTTCCCTAATTAATTCTCCGCAAAATACTGCAAGGTAGTCTGATGCTTCGAATTTTTTGGTCTGTCTGGTCTTTCCTGTTCCTTACCTTATAGGATGGACTTGTTCTGACCTAATGTAAGGAGGCCCTTTTGGCCTTATTTCCTAAACTGTATGAACCCTTTAAAATACTAGTAGCATGTTCTCTATACCATGCATCTCAAAGGAACTGGAGACATAATTCCCGTAAAACACAGTAAAATAGCACATTCTTCACAGGGGCACAAAAATGATAAAGGAATTCGACCAACTGTAGATGACCAAACAGCCTTCTCAGAAGACAACAATACACAAACACGAGTTTGTTCTCTTTTCCTTCATCCTACAAAACTGGGTTGCTGTTGTGTTCTTATTACGAATAAGCTGAATCCATAAACCTGGATCTCTGTGGATATAATACCATGGGTGCTCTCAGTTAGTCCTTTTTCCTTTGGACATTAAGCCTGATCCCATAAGAACTTGTCCAAGTTCCAATTCTTGATTATCAGCATTGGTAATTCCATCTAAACAGAAGAAAACCCTCTTGTACTGTGAGGGTGGTCAAACACTAGAACAGGTTGGTCAGAAAAGTCGTGGAATCTCCATCTGTGGACATATTCAAAAGCTGTACACTGTCCCAGGCAAAGTGCTGCAGCTGACCCTGCTTAAGCAGACACTGGAATAGTTGTTCTCAAGATGTCAACAATTTTCTGTCCCACTCTAGAAAGCTCTTGTTTTCTTCTTCATCTTCTCCATCATCCCTTGTCCTTGTGGTACACACGGAAATTGTGAGAAGATACCTTCAATATGTCCCATTGAAAATATGTCATTCTTCTACAACTTCTTGGTTGATTACCTAGTAAGGGATAGAAAATATTCACTGGATTGTTTTTTTCTTTTTTGCTTTCCTTCACACATTAAACTATATCTTGTCATCTTTACATCCTTATAGGATTATCTTTAATTTTTTGTAACAATACATATTCAATACATTGAATGTTTCCCCATTCCTATTCAACTAAAGACGTTTTTATTGATTCTCATGAGTCTCATCCCCTCATCTGTCCACTTTTCTCTGCTCTCAAGCCTGATCTAAAAGCGATTTTTTAAAATAAAAAATCATAGTCGGACTGTATATCTTTGACAGATTATAGATTTTTTAAATTACTCTGCCATTTTAAGTAAAGGCCTAGTTTATCAAGGTTTTTTAGAGTTGTCGTAGTACATAATAGTATATTGTCTTAAATTATTTACCATCTCATCCAATTTCTGAACTACTCTTCATACACTGATGCTTGTCAGCACTGAAATGCCGTCCTATCAAGACATGCTAAACCCCCCTCTTCCCACTGAAATGAAAACTTCAGAAAAAATCTGGTGGCAGCCTTTCTCTGAGCAATTCCCTTGTAGGCCACCTCAAGCCAAAGCTTTGATGCAGTTTGTCTCTTATTCCATTCCATAGGTGATTTAAAAGTCTTGATAAAATATAAGTATTCCTAAAAGCATCATCAATGAATCTGAGTAAAATGTATAATCACAGCTTCCAATGCAGTGTGTTTTTCTTGGCTGTCCTCCTCCACTAATGCTGTCCTTCATTCCTGTTTTTCTTTGGAAGAAATGTAAACAAGACTGATCTCTTTTTGCTCTGGGCTAGTCACATGCCTAAAATATCTATATATGTCCATTTTCTTTCTGTCACATTGGCTTCCTATTCAACCATTTGTTTCTAAACAATTTTTAAAAGCGTTTATATATTCTGATAAAGTGCATCTGAAATATGAAATTAATACAAAGGGAAAAGTGAGGTGGATGAAAGAAACGAACTAATAAATACAAGTCATTAGTCCATTGCACAGAGAAACTGAATGGCTTTTTAAAATGGCAAGAAATGTGTTTGAGCTCATACTTTAAAGTCTCTGCTATGACTACATGCAGTTTTATATTGGTGAAGTTATTTCAATATATGATGTTAGAAAAATATGAACCTTAGTGTAGACCTGGTCATCTTTAGATAGAAATGTTTGTATGTGTAGAGTATAAAAACATATGTACAATTTACATGGGTAGATTTTCTACTCTCAGGTATGAATAAATATACAAGTATTTGTATAGTAATGGCATACAATGCATTATCTGTTCCAGACTAATTAAACCACTATTTTTCTGTGACTAAAAAAGTTCTGAGTGTAATTTTTTCCAAGCCCCATGATATTCTTTTGTTCCAGCCTCCATGATATTCTTTTGTATCAAAAATAATAACAATTAATTTTAAATTTACTTTGTTTAAAAAATGTTTGCATTTAAGACAGCTGCAATTTTTTCTTCTTCTTTTAAGCCCTTGTTTCCATCCTCTCATCTTTCTTGAGCGACAACTTGGCTGAATATTAGAATACGGAAATTTTCTTTTCCTGAGAAAGGTAATTTGATGATAATCCTTTATAAATTTAGAACAGAGCTGAGAACCTTATTTTCATAGCCTAAATCTGAGTGTGGATACTTTATGAATAATTCATAATGAATTTAACCCCACAGAACTCTGTGCTGTTAAATAGTTTCAGCTGCATCGCCAGTTGGCTGTGGTTGATGCTGTAAGGGGCCTCTGATGCACTTGGTATGTTGTCTGAAACATTATTCAGTTCTGATGAATTGAAAGGAAACTTTTACAGTTTTTTGAGTATACAGCCTTGAAATGAAAATCATTATATTTACTGGATGACATATGAAGGTTCTTTATCCAAAAGGCCATTACATTTTCATAACAAGGAGCGAGATGGGAGGGAAAGGAAAAGAGAGAATGAAGTGAGGAAATGCCTGGTCTGATTGTCAGGAAACGCCTGGTCTGATTGTCAGGAACCTGTGATGCCTGCTGCTCTCATTGAGTTCAGCAGAATCTGTACATGCTTTACACTTCTGAAAAATCAGGCCATTTGGCTATTAAAAGCCAAAAGACTCCAGGCACTTTCAAATTCTGCCCATACTAATCAAAATGACCTTTCAAAACAGAGCTGGAGGGTCAGGCTTATCGCGTTTGCAGGCTTGAATAAAATTTCCTTATTTGACAGGACAATTTGCTGAAAAATGCTGTCCTAAGAATTATGTCAATTCACCTTCCTATGTATAGTATACAGGGCATTGGAGGCGATATCTGAAGACAGCAGCTCATCACCATTACTTTTATTAAAGCAAACCTCCTAAAACCTGTTCATTCATTGCTCTCTTCTAAAATGTATTTGAGGGGGAAAAATAAGAACTCACACTTTTTCATTAGATAAATATTTCAAGAAATAAAAAAAAAGCTTTAATGCCTACATGCCTGAGGGTAAGGGAAGGTGTAGTAACATTTCTTCTGCTTTGCTGGGATCATTTTCTCTTTAAGGCCTTCTGCCTCTTAGAATTTTGATGAAGAAAGTAAGTTGAAATTAATGGTATATGAAGCCAAAAAATCTGTACAGCATTAAGGCAACACCACTATGGGCATGGGCAATTCCATCACATTCTCTTTTGCATTAGGAATCACATTATTTGGATATATCTCCAGAAATTCATGGTGCTGAACAATAGCTTACAATTCAAACAGTGAAAAAAGCATCCTGACATAATAGATAGATATGGGAAATGGGAAACCACAGAAGAAACGATAAATGGATTATTTCTGATACCTGAAACATACGAACACCATCATCCAAATGTAATATTAATTTCTTCCTCAGAATAACCCTGCCTTCCTAAAATATTTCTATTTCCTTAATTTCAAGTGGGGTTTTAACTATCCAAGGAGAAAATATTTAAAAAAAACACAGTTATCTACAGAACAGAGTAGGTCAATCTTTGTGATTCATAATATGATTGATATATTGAAATGAAAAGGGAAGTAGGAAATGTGAATGAAATTCAAGTGCTTCCTAGTCAGAGATATTTTAATTAGTAGAACAACATTCACAATTTCAGATGTTGTAGGTAAAGAAACAGAGGCAACAAATAATTTTTTTTTTGTGGACAAAACGTAAAGTTACAGTTTTGTGCAAGCTAGATTTTCTACATCTGTCTTGGAGTGGACTGTCATATGTGATTAAGAGAAAGCTCCATGAAGTACAAGATTTTAGTACAACTTATGACTGAGTTCTGGGGACAAGGAGTGATGATGTTCAAAATTGATTTCTTAGAATATATTGAAGTTCAAGGCTTGAATGTAAAATTCCGTAATATCCAGTTTACGTGTGGATTTTGGGGTCTCACTTGAGGATAGGACAGCTTTTCTGATCCTGAAAGGCAAATGGACATATAGCATGGCTGCACACAAGCACTCAGAGGCTGAAGTGTTATTGTGTCCATGAACTTCTTCCTAGTGGGCTTGACTTAGGGCAGAGCAATGGCTCAGAGAATGTCACACTTTTGTGCTCAGACAGCAAGAAGCAGATTGGGAAAGCTTGGTGTCTGCTCCCTTGCATCATAGAACTACTGTGTCTACAGGAATGGACTCCATTCTCACAACGCAGTCTACAGCTCAGGGGCCAGCACTGACATTTTGTTTTCAGGTGACCTGTTTACTGGAAATTCCATTTATGCAGATGGCTGTCAGCCTGGTCTAACCTATAACATACTGGAAACACAGCCACGCAAGTGTTAGCAGTGGAAGCAGGTAAGTAGTCCTCTACTTTAGCACTCCTTAAAGATGAAAAGCAGTGCATTTGTGCTAAAAAAAAAAAAATGTACAAATAATTACCTTTCTTTACTACTACAGCAGCGGGTAGATGTCCTACTCCAGCTTTCCTGCTGGGTGCTCAGAGAATATCTAATGATCACAGAATAAGCTGAGCTGGAAGGGACCCACAAGGATTATTCACTCCAGCTCCCAACCCTGAACAGCACCATCCCCTAGAGTCACACCATGTGCCTGAGAGTATTGTCCAAATGCTGCTTGAACCCTTGTCAGGCTTGGTGCTGTGACCATTTCCCTGGGGAGCCTGTCCCAGTGCCCAACCACCCTCTGGGTAAAGGAACTTTCTCTAATATCCAACCTAAATCTTTCCTGACACAACGTCAGGCCATTTCCTTGGATCCTTCCACTGGTCACCACAGAGGAGGGATCAGTGCCTGCCCTTCCTCTTTCCCTCACAAGCAAGTTTTAGACTGCAGTGAAATCTCCCTTCTCCTCTTCTCAGACTGAACAGGGCAAGTGACCTCAGTCCCTTCTCATACCAGAGGACCCTCCAGACCCTTCACTATCTTTGTTGCCCTCCTTTGGACACTCTCTAAAAGCTTAATGTCTTTTTTATATTGTGGCACCCAAAACTGCCCCCAGCACTCGAGGTGAGGCTGCCCCAGCGCAGAGCAGAGCGGGACAATCCCCTCCCTTGCCCGGCTGGCGATGCTGTGCCTGAGGCACCCCAGGACACACTGGGCTGTCCTGGCTGCCAGGGCACTGCTGACTCATGTTCAACTTGCCATGGATCAGGACCACCAGGCCCCTTTCTGTGGCACTGCTTTCCAGACTCTCATTCCCATCTGTATGTATGTGCAGGGTTGCCCCATCCCAGATGCAGAAATATATAATATAAAAGATACAGTTTGTAGTATATAATATATAAATGTCTAGGTGATACATCATTTTCCACAGGTTTTATAAAACAGTGTCCATGAACTGAACTATTTCTTTGCTTTTATTAGCTGTAATCTTTCCAGAATAAAGCCTTGCTTTTCATTTTATCATGAGATGATTCCACACCTTTACTGCCTTATTTGTATGAAAACTGACAGTGCTCTTTCTGAATGAAAAAAAAGTCCTGGAGAAAGCAGTTATGACTTGCTGTATGCAAATGCAAGGGAAAAAAATAACTCAATTTTACATGAAAACAAGGAGATTAGGTATTAGGAAAAGGCTTGTATTTCTAAAGTTGCTGAGAGGTTGCAGAGGTCTTCTGGATAGACTAATAGATCTCGTGTGTGTTGTATCTCCAAAGCAGGCTAGTTAACATCTGCAATAGATAGCTTAATTACAGTAATTTCTACTCAGGGTGAGGACACAGGACAGGAAGTCAGTGAGATGACCTCTTGCCTAAAAAAAAAAAAAATTTAAAAAAAGTATTGCAATGCAAGAACGAAAGTCAATTTTTCACTCATGCTGAATCAGATATTAAAATAGCCAAAGAGGGTAGATAGGATTTTCATAAGTTCTGTATATTTTTCTCTACCGCTTTGAAAAACCATGTTTGCAGTGAAGAAATGCCAAGCTGATGGGCTTTTGTCTTTCAGGCATAAATTGCAGCAAAGTGTTGAAAGCATAGTGATGGAAGAAAAAAATTTACTAAAGAGAAATTATCTACTTAAATATTATCTTAGATGTTTAGGGAATGATGAGAGGTTTTTATTTCTTTTAATGTGTTTTCAAGAAATAAACACTTGCTAAATCAGCAAAATGAAACCTAAATGACATAATAGCCTTAAAAATTAGCTGGGGGATGTTTTTTAAGGTATCTTCCTTGGAAACTTATATTTCCTAAGTGCTGGGGAAAATCAGATGTAATTTTTCTACAGTATCTTCTTAGGACAACTACTTGAATAGAGTCCAAAAAAATCACTCAGTTCTGGAGACAAAGTAAAGACATAAAACTACTTATACAACAATATCAAACTTTACACAAAAGAGGAGCATACACCAAATACTTTATTTTCAGTGAAGCCTATGAGTTTATAGAAATATCGTAAGGAGCAAAACCGATATTCGTCTTTATGTTTTTGGTTTTTTACCACTTCATTTATCTTGCTATTGGAAATCCAATTTGCAACACTTCGAAAATTGCCCATATTTTCTCCGAGGATCAGAGTTTCCTGAAGCAATTCTCAACAGAATACAGGGTTATTTTTTTGTCAGACTTGATGAATGTAGGTTGAATTTTGTAGCAGGTAGTTTCCTAAGATCAGCCTCATGAACAATATTCTAGAAGTGCAGATGACATTCCAAAGTGATAACTAGATAATCTAATTTAAGGGGAACACCCCACCATTAAACAAATTTGATTTTACTATGTTCTAAGTCAGCTTGCCACAGAATTTCCAGGAATTTTAATTTCAAAGGGTAAGAAAGTGAAGATGGTGTCCCCACTGCTGTAAGGTGCATTTTAAAAGGCCCAGTGAAGAGGATATGGGTCTTGAGAGGTAGAAAGCCATGCATGTGAAATTAATGGAGTTGGCATTAATGGAATAGGGGGGCTCAGATGCACAAAGATTATGAAGTGGTAAATAGGAAATAGTGGGGGAAGAGAGTAGGAAAGCTCAGAGAGAGGAGAATTAAGAAGAGCTGCACATAAAGGAAAAGTTAAGGAGATGATAACGTGTAATGAAAGTGAGAAAAATAAACAGAAATCTTTATTAGATATATAATGCATTTGTGGAAGGCAGGTGCCATAAGATAAGAGAATACAACCAAAAGCCATAAAAGACAGGAGAAGTGGCTTTTTGTTTTTTCTGTGTCAACAGTGGACTGGACTCGGTGGTCTGTCATAGAACCTTAGAAGCATAGAGTGGTTTGGGTTGGAAGGTATCTTAAAGATCACCTAGTTCCAACCTCCCTGCCATGGGCAGGGGCACATTCCACTACACCAGGGTCCCATACAACCTCCTCTTGAACACTTCCAGGGATGGGGTATCCACAGCTTTTCTGGGCAACTTCTTCCAGTGTCTCTCCACCCTCACATGGAAAAATGTCTTCCTAATATCTAATCCAAAGATACCCTCTTTAAATTTGAAGATATTCCCCTTATTCCTGTCACTCCATGACCTTCTAAAAGTCTCTTTCCAGCTCTCTGTAGGCCCCTTTTAGGTATGAGAAGGCTGCTATAGGGTCTCTCAGAGCCTTCTCCAGGCTTAATAACTCAAATTCAGCCTGTCTTTATAGAAGTGCTCCAACCCTCTGATCATCTTCATGTCCCTCCTCTGGACTTGTTCCCCCAGGTTCACATCTTGCCTATGTTGGAGGCCCCAGAGCTAGACACAGCACCCCAGGTGGGGTCTCATGGGAGTGGAGTAGATGGAAAGAATCCCCTCCTTTACCCTGCTGGCCATGCTGTTTTCAATGCAGCCCAGGCTACAGCTGTCTTTCTGGTCTGCAAGTGCACATTGACAGTTCATGTTGAGCTTATTCTCAACTAATACTCGTAAGACTTTCTCTTCAAAGCTGCCCTCAATCAACTCTCTGTTCAGCCTGTATTTGGGCTTGGGATTACCCCAAAACAGGTGCGGGACCTTGCCCTTGGCCCTGTTGAACTCCATGAGGTTCACACAGTCCCACCTCTCAAAACTGCCACGGTCCCTCTGGATGGCATCCCCTCCCTCCAGTGTGTCAACTGCTCCACACAGTTTGGTGTCGTCAGCAAACTTGCTGAGGGTGCAAGAAACCCCACTGTCCATGTCACCAACAAAGATGGTAAACAGCAGTGGTCCCAATCCTGACCCCTGAGGAATACAACCTGCCAACAGCCCCTGGACAAAGCGCAAAAACATGGAGTCTTAGGTGCTCCAGCTGACTGCTCCTGCCATCTCCTTCGGCGAGGACCTCCGTGAGTTCTAGCTCTCGATCCAGAGGATACCAGTTGCCTTTCTCAATGAAGCTCCAGCTGCCAGAGAGATAAGGAAGCAGGTGGCAGGGAAGGTTGACACCATCTTTGCTTTGTCTTTCGAGCAATGTGCTTGGCTGTGAAGCACCATCTTGTGTGTGAAAGGAGTTGCCAAGCCATTTTGTGTCTCTCTTTTTTCCCCGTGGGGTTTGTGAGATTTAGCAATTTTGTATCTAGTGATTATTTACTGGATTTTTTGCCCATTACTGTTTCGCCTGTTAGTGAACTCTTATTTTTTCACTTCTGTCTACTTGTATTCATTCCTTACTTGTATTCCCTTTACTGGAAACTAAGGGGAGGTAACTCATTTTAAAGTGTCCACCTCTTAAATGGTCTTCAGCAAAGATAGTCTCCATGCCTGGAACACCCTGGTGGTTTATAACCAGTGACTGGGTAGGTTAGAACTCAGGAGGTCATGTTTCTGACACAGCCACTTATTTTGGAAGCCATGATTTTCCCACCACCTGAGGCCTAATTTTCAAATTTTGTTATTTTAAAATATATTATAAAATGAAAGAAAATAAAATAAATAACACTTAAATGTTATTTCTACCCTTTATTATTTTTGGCAAAGAAGACCTAATAACCAGTGACAGAGGTAGAATCAGAAAGATGGCTTTTGTTTATGAGCAAATTTCTCTAAAGAGAAATTGGACTCAGAACATAAGCAAAGTAATTAATTCTAAATTAAAATAAATAACTGTTTTACCTAAGAAAGGGGGATATAAAGCACAAACAACTTGCTTCTGCCAGCAAATTTTTCTTGAGGGATTCTTAGTACAGATTTTGCATAATTAAGAATGCTTTATGTAGTCTAATGAGAGCTCAGAAGGCAACTGATGATGATGTTCTTTGGTTGTTGTTTTGTCTCAGACATGTTATAATACTTTTTACTATAAGTAATTATGCAGTAAGTAATTATTCATAATTGGCCTGCCTATGTTGTGGGCAAAAAATTTTCAAACACTTTTCCTTAAGTCCCCAAAGTCACGAAGTTCCTAGCTTTTTTTTTTTTTGTTTAAAATTCCACAGAAAGGATCTAATACAGAATCCCTACCAAAAAATTTTCAACTTCCTTCATTTTTACATTTCCTGTTCTTGCTATAGGAAAAATGAAAAGAAAAAAAAAGAAGTAGGTGAAAATAAGAACTAAAAATATACATTCCTCAGTCTCCATTGCACAGAATTCTTTTATTGTGATGTGAGGTCTGTAAAGCTGAAAGATACAGCTTACTATAGTTGTCTCCCTGCCCTTTTGTAACGTTGGAATTATGAGACATTAGTACTTGTGGAGGGAAGTTTATACCTCCTAAGGTAAGTGCCTTAGGTTTATGAGATAAAATAGAATACAGTAGAAGGAAGGAAAACAAAGCAGAATAGAATAGAATAGTTCATTTGGAAAGGACCTACCTGATCACCTAGTCCAACTATAACGATTTCAAGGCTGACCAAGTCAAGATTCTGGAGAGTCTTTTTCTTACCTTTGGGTATAGGGGGAAGCTTGGTGAACAAGCAAGATCAAACTCCTTCTTGATGTTTATCCCACACCTTAGTGAGAAAATGATAGCTGTTGGCATGCTCTTTCTGGGGATCGGAATCACTAAAACATTTACAACTTAATCTAATATATGAGGTGAGAGGATTTTATTGGTTGGTTGGCTCTTTCTACAAAATATCACTCTCAAGTATTGTGATATTTCTTAGCAACCTGTGAGACATTATGGACATACCAACCTTAGGCATAGAAAGGCATCATTACTGGAAACAGAGGATTGTGACAAAATCAGCAACAAATGATTACTGGAAAAATGGAGAGCATGCTGGATTAACACTTCTCCCCGCCCCCCACCCCGGAAACTCATCTGTGTGACAGTCACATGCATCAAAGCAATTTCAGAACCTGGACTTTACCACCAGTAAAAGATTGGTTTTCCATACAGAAATNCATTACTGGAAACAGAGGATTGTGACAAACTCAGCAACAAATGATTACTGGAAAAATGGAGAGCATGCTGGATTAACACTTCTCCCCGCCCCCACCCCGGAAACTCATCTGTGTGACAGTCACGTGCATCAAAGCAATTTCAGAACCTGGACTTTACCACCATTAAAAGATTGGTTTTCCATACGGAAATATTTCTCATTTTTTCAATTTCCAGATATGCTTAGTGGGAGAGTTTCTTCATTGTGTCAAAACAGTTTCTATCAACATTAAGAAGGCAATTTTTTAAAGTTCTAAGGCTTTGCAAAGTGTTTTATAGTCAGGTCAGGTATCACAGTAGCTCACACAATGGAGCAAAGGATCTCATTTCAAAGTCGTCTCTTATGAGCTCCCTTTCTGGGATTACAGTGCAAGAGTAACTACTGACATAAAAAAGCCTGTCTTTTGGGGATAAAAGCAGATATTTGCATCACGTAGTGATGAGCCTGCATCAGAATTTTCCTTATTCCTATTGCTCATTAGCTCATACAGTGCTACTCTCAGCAGGAAAAGATCAGCACCTTTACCATTTCAGACAGGTACTACTAAAATTAGATAGTACTGCTTCCTCATGATAGTCACTGGTTCCCACGTCTTCTCCTATGTATATGAAAAGCTCTAGTTTTGAAATATAAAACATATAGTCCATGTTTAGGTTTTCATGCTACATATTCTTATACATATATAATAATAAATAAACATGCCTCAAGTCCTGATTTGTCACAGACTAGCACAGCTAGGAAAAATACTTTAAATTATTGCTGAGACATTTTCTGGTCACTTACGCTCAAGAAAACTGAAGTCAGGTCTGAAGAGATTCAGAAAGCAAGGGAACAGTGGGAGACACTGGCTTATTCAGCCTAGCAAAAGGAAAATTGAGCGTGGAAACAGACATGAAATGCGTATGTTTAGGTAGAAGCCCCAGGGAGGGAGAAGAATTATTTAAGTTCTCATAGCAATATGTAAACAAAAAGTAATACACTGACACCAAATTTGTGTGAACTGGAAATTAGAAAAGCACTCTAGTTAGAAACAGACTTGGAAAAGAGGAGGGGAAGTGAATGAAGAAGCTGCAAAAGAGGATATGGATTGAGACAAGGCAAACAACGGCAAACATTTTTTTCTTGCCTGAATACTTCATGTCAATTTTGAAATATCTTTGACCTGAAAAAAAACCAAAAAGATCCAGAGACAGAGTGTACATGACACTGAACCAAGGAATAAATTATTGGTGTCTTTAAAAGAACTAAGTAAGCTTATGTTAACTTCTGGCCTTAATAAATATGTATTCAAAGAGTAAGAGCAGTTCACATTAACAAGCAGACAAACCTATGTGGGTATCAGGCAAAGAACCTAAAAGTATTGTTTTCTTAAATCCTTATATGTGGATTCCTACACATGCTCTGATGATCTAGGAGACATGAGGTTAGGAGAAAGACAGAGAGGCATCTCTTCCATCAGATGGGAATCCATGGATCAAAGCACAGTGTCAGCAGAAGTGTGCATTCATTTTTCTTAAATAATAATAATGGATAATCATATTTTATTTGAGGTGCTTTAAGAAGGAAATTTGGCAAATAGCACAGAAGATATTATTGAGTAGGTAGGACTTATGCTGTTCTCTGTTCCATGAGAACTAAACTGGAACAAACACTGAAACATCTTCCTGACGTAAGAGCGAGGCTGCAAAAATAGTTCCCTCATCCGTGTTCTGCACCTTTCCACCTCTGTTCTTTTCTCTTGCTAATCAGTTCACCGAGCAAATTGTGTCCTGAGAGTAATGACATAGTGCCTGAACCATTCAGTACTTTCCTCCAAATTAAACAGACAACTAAAGGTTAAGCCTCACATGCTTGTTTTTATTTTTAATTTCAAGTTAGTTAAGTGCATTATACAGCCTAAGGCAAAGTGACTCCATCAGGAATTCTCACATGGGTTTTTGTTTTTATAGCAGAATCACTTAATAAACAAAACATGTATTTCATTCCTGCTGACTGCTTAGTGGAGAAGGAGGTGTTTTGTGTTTGGTACTTAACGAAACCCACTCAAAAATCCACTGAAAAAGATCTCTGTGTGTCAGATCGGTAGTGTTATGCAAATGAAGATTCCATTTTGCCCTTATTAATTTTTACAATACTCATGCATTTTAACAAAATACCAATGAGAATTTGAGGAACAATTAACAAATCACATTTAGTGACTGTTTTAAAGTTTGTCTCCTACACAGCCAAGCTAATGTAAATCTACAAATAAAAGAGCAGAAGAGTGATAGTATTGGTTTAGGACTCTGCTGGTGAGATTAAAGGGTCTATTGTGTGTTGTCTAACCTTCAGATATTAAACTAAGAGACAGTCTTTCAAAGAAATGTTGGTGATAAGCCTTCAAGTGAGTCAGAAAATGCTGGAATAAAGATCAACATGCCCCAAAGCACTAGGACAGTTATGATGGCTGGAGACCTAAAAGCTAATGAAAGATAAATTCTCAACAGAGAGGTCATCAAAGAAAGTGAAAGGTCTAAAGAAAAAGTCCATGAAGGAACAACAAATATTCTGCACTAATTGTGAGGAAAAGATTGGAAGAATGAGGTTGTGAAATCCAGCCTGATCTTCTGACTTCTAAAGACGTGTCTCCTACAACCAGCCTTTAAAAACAAAACCATTTATTTCTGGTTTCCAGTCTATTATGGAAAATCTCTGAAAGTGACTTTAATCCTTCACTATATATTTCACAGATATAAAATTATTTAACCACTACATGCATCACAATATATTCCCTTTCGAATTCAGAAGATCACAGCTGAGTCTCAGGACTTTTGGCTTATGTGCCACATGCTACATTTAGGTGGGTGTTAGCTGTGACCCACCTCAGCCCTGAGCTTCACTCAGTGAATAGCTAAACTCCCTATAACCCAATGCACCAACAAAGCAGTATTTCCAGCATATATTTTCATAGGGAGGAGAGCTCAAAAGGCCTGAGGATACACATAGGTTCTCCTTTTCTGTGTCTAGAATGCTTGTAGTCATTATTTTTGCCACTTCAAACTTTACAGTACAAGCACATACAAAAAATGAAAGAAGTAAAATAAATAATAAAAAAAATCCAAACAAAACCCAGGAAAAAGTACACCTCAAAAATATATTCCAACAGCTCAGAAGACAAAGGATTCTTATCTGGGCTTTGTAACACTACTGAATTCTCTCAGAAAATTCCCCAAGGTGAATGATATAACTAGCCTATAAATTCAGAATTACTGGCATATCCAAAATGCCTTCATGCCAAGATTCTCTGAAGCATGCAAATACCACCACAGATACTACTTTGTGCCTAACAGAATTTTGAAAAATCAGCTTA
>VYZQ01059245.1:3340-20053 GCA_013400655.1 Mystacornis crossleyi
CTTGAGTCCTGGGGGCAGTTTTGGGTACCACAAAATCAAAAAAGACATTGAACTATTAGAGAGAGTGTCCAAAGGAGGACCATGAAGATGGTGAAGGGCCTTGAGGGGAAGCTATATGAGGAGTAGCTGAGGTCACTTGGTCTGTTCAGCCTGGAGGCTGAGGGGAGACCTCATTGTGGTCTTCAGCAGCTTCATGAGGGGAAGTGCAGGGTCTGAAACTGATGGCTTCCCTCTTGTGACCAGTGACAGGAGTGAGGAAATGGTATGCAGCTGGATCAGGGGAGATTTCGGGCAGATATCAGGGAAAGGTTCTTAATTCAGAGACTGGTTGGTCCATTGGAACAGGTTCCCCAGGGAAGAGGTCACAGCACCAAGCCTGAGAGAGTTCAAGAAGAATTTTGAATAATGCTCTCAGGCATGTGGTATGATTCTTGGGGCTGTTCTCTTCTTTTGGTGGTAAAACTGTGGGACCCCACAGAAAGTCCTATAGAGGTGGCCATCATAGGTAACATTAGAGTCAGTATTCATCTGTGCTGTAATACATAAGACTTACTGCATGCATGCTTGTCCTCTGCACAGGGTACTGGGAGTCACACTGATATCTTAGCCTCACCATGTCTATGCTGATGTAATCAGCATTGGCCCTTTAGTGATAATAACAAGGAAAGGTTCAGTATTTGCTTGCTATTACCTATACCTGGTAGTGTCGTAATAGGATTTTATTCAAAGAGTCTTGGCAGCAATTAGTATCTACTTTGAGACTTTCCCAGTGATTTATTCATTCATTCTTCATATATATAAATGCTACATTGTGTGTGGAAGTTACTACTCACACTGACATGAGGCAATTGTTTTGAATTAACAAGCTGATTTCGAGCTGTATTACTGATTATTCTGTACCTGGGTCTCAGTTTTATCTCATCTCGCTGGACCAAAGTAAACTAGATATTTCTAGATATTTCTAGATAATGGATGACCATGTTGTATATAACTTTGGACTGCAGTGTGTCGAAGAACCAAAATCAACTATGAATAGTTTGATTACTTGGATTTTTCTCTTTAGTCTCGTAATTTCATTCTGGAAACAATGATGTTTTAACACAGATGTTTTTGTTTTATAAATCATTGAATTTGATATATAGCTTTACATTATCAATTGAATTTAGAAGTTCTGGTATTAATTTTCTCATAGTTAACTGCAAATAATGATATTTAACTCAGAGAGAATTCAGTTGACATAAAAGTTACTCAGTGCATTGTGGGTTATTCAAGGAGATACAATATATGTAAATGTGCCTCTTTCCTGAAAGAAGATGCAGTTGAACTGGAAATTAAAACTGGGAAAATGATATTGAAGATAAAACATCTGTTAAAATTCATATTCTGAAAACAAAGATGAACATGCACATTTGTAGCTGTAAATTTCATGGAGGTGATGACTTTAATTACAGGAATTCTAAACTACTGACATAGAAATCCGATCTAATAAGGATAAAAAATCAGTTACATTTTAGAGACAATACCTGTATAAAACTCTCTAGCAGCTAATCTGAAAAGAAATTTATTGACAAATTCACATAGAAAGATCTGTTGGATATACAAAACAGTAAAGTACCTTCCTTAAAGATAAAATTATTTTCAGTAAGCCTGCCATATGGGGACTTAGTTTAACTCTTATTTTCACATAAAATATGGGATTAGTTTGGTGAATGTATAATTTCTTTTCAGCAGAATCATTCTTCACATTGAATGTGTGATTAAGTAACCCTTCTGAAGAAATCCTGGTTATTAATTGGCACCCTATTATATACTCTCACCAAAGCCTTCATTGCTGTAATGATGCTTGAATAGATTAGGTATTTATATTAATATAGGTAACTGATTTTGGACAGACATGACAAAGACATTTCCTTTAGTTAAGTTGGATGAATTTTTGTTATTGTTACAGTGAAATTTTTTTTGCGATAAACCCCAAGGATTTCCTTTGTCTGGGGTACTTTTTATTTTCTGATTGTGCCTAGATGTATCTAAACATTAATTTGGTTATAATGTGATGATACCTTATAATTCTATACAGTTGTTTATAGGTTTGTAAATGATACAAAATACCCGTTGTCAATAGCCCTTATTCAGGGTGGATATAAGTAAGAATATTGTTGTGTACTTTATGTCTCCAGAAGGTTTGCTTTTCTGTAACGGCTATATTTAGGTACATTTGAAGAACATTTGTTTGGTACAACAGTTCTGATTGATAGCAGAAACTTACTTCTTAAATGAATACATAGAAGTACAGTGAGTCAAATGAGCATTTGTGGGGTTCCTGCATCTGAACATGATCTGGATGTGGTGGGTTGATCTTGGTGGGCTGCCCTGTGTCTACCCCGCTGCTTTGTAACTGCCCCTCCTCAACAGTACAGTGGGAGAAAATACAACAAAAATTTGTGGACTGAGAGAAAACCAGGGAGATAACTTGCCAGTTACCATCACAGGCAAAACAGATTTAATCTGGGGAAAATTAACTTACTGCCAATTAAAAGTAGAGTAGAACGGTGTGAAGCAAAGTCAAAACTAAAAATGCTTTCCACCCACACCCTACTTCCCAGGTTTAACTTTCCTCTGTTCCCAATTCATCTACCTCCTACAACCTTTCCTTCAGCAGCACAGGAAGATGGGAAATGGGCTTTGGGGTCAGACAGAAACATGTTTTTATGCTGCTTCTGCCTCCTCATGCCTTTCCTTTTCCCCTGCATGGGTCCTCTGCATGGGCTAGAGTCCATCAAGAAAAAATGGCTCCAGCATGGGCTTTCTATGGGCTGTGGCTTTAGCGAGGGAATATCCACTTGCTCCAGCATATGGTCCTCCAGGGCCTGCAGTGTGGGTATTTGCTCCAGTGTGGTGCTGTCCACATTCTTCAGGCAGCCTGACTCAGCATGGTCTGCATCATGGGCTGCAGGGGAATCTCAGCTCTCATGTCCAGAGCACTTCCTCCCCCTCCTTCTTCACTGGCCTTGGTGTCTGCAGAGTTGTTGCTCTCAAATTTTTTTTCTTGCTCCTGTCTCTCACAGCTTTTTTCCCCCCTTTCTTAAATATGTTATCACCAATCAACTCAGCTTTGTTCAGCAGCGGGTCCATTTTGGAGCTGTCTCTCTTCAACATGGTGACAATCCTTGGTCTTTTCTCACAAAGGCCATACCGGAAGCAACCCTGAGAACACCTTGCCACAGAAACTCAATACACTGGAATAATAAAATTACACTAGTAGTGTACACTAGTAAACTCAATATATTAGTAAAAAAGAATTTTAACATCTGGTAAAGAGGATTCTGAGGAATAGGCCCAAAATGAAGGACAAACTGTTCTATCTGCTTTGTTGGAGGTGGAATGTAGAGTAGAGCTGGAGTAGCAATGAGGGAGTTCAAAAAGTGGAAAATAAATTGGCAGTGGCAACAGCAGAAGCAACAAAAGGAAGACTTTGAAGGGAGAATGAGAGCAGCACTAGGTGTAGTTGAAAGAAGCTGTAAGGTGCATGATTCACTGAAGTGGTATGCAGCTGGAAAGCCTTCAGGACGAAGACTACATTAAACCATTAAACAACAACAAAAAAGACAACATAGAAGTGGTTTACTGTTTTGTCCTTACAAGTATACTACTTGTGCTGCCCAAAGAATGAAAGGCCTCAGACTTTTGCAGAATAGGTGTACTTCAGGGATACTTTGCTGAAAAAGTGAAATATGAATGCTTCTGTTCACTAACCTAAAACTCTGAAAAAATTCTGTGCTTTAGTATCAATACAGTGTAAATTTTTATGAATTTCTTAACTTGAACTTGGAAAGACCTATTGAAATCCGTTAGAAAGAGCTATTGAATTTTGTTAGTTTGTGACTTAATTCAAGTTTTAAAATAAATTTTTCTTTTTCTTTCTCTCTCTCACTAGGAATATGAGAATCATGCCAAATAACCCCTTGGCACGTGGATTGAGCTGTACTTTAAAAAACTGAGTTGTACTTGCTCTCACTCATATTTTTGGTCTTCAGTCACTCAAATATAACATCTGCCACTTTTGTGGATCAAAAGCTTTCTGTACCCTGAACTTTGTCTCTGTTGATTTTAATTGTTTTATGCTGCATTTTACAGTTTGTGCCTTAGAACACAGATGGTAGATATTTACCATATATATAAAATTATTATTATGCTGCTCACATCACATGCCAGGCCACTGATGTAGTAAAGAAGGAATGCCTTGATCTGCATAAATCTGTTGCATACATTTTCAGTCTCTTTTAATATATTTTTTTCTCACCCTTTCTTCTGCTCTAGTTTTGTATCGTATTTAATAATAACTCACCCTGGATAGTCCCTTGTCCAGCTGTATATCAGAACTTCATTAAATATGTATTGCTTTGACTAGATGCTTCCATTGCCTAAGCTACCGCATTTCAAGCAAACTGGGGTAGCTCAATTCTACACTACAGGGTGTTTAGACCAGACATATCCTGACAGATGCTGTCTTGCAACTGTTGAGTACTTTCAAAAGCAAAAATTCAGGCTTTATATAGTTTCAGAAAAAGCTGTTGTAGTTTATGCACTAACCCGATGTCTCAGAGGCCCTGCATGAACATTTAGAAGTTGTAGAAGCTGTTAGTGTTGAAGCTTGTGTTTAGTATGTGTCTTTTGTTTCCAGGTGTGTGATATACTGCTATCACACTGGGCTGTTCCTACCTTTCTATTCTAGGATGCATTGTATTGCTCCAGTACCTGTCAGCTATGGTCGTAATACACCTTCAGCCTTGAGTGCATGTTAAAAATCATCTTCTTTCATAGTAGTAACTTTACAGGATATGCAGATAGGTCCAGCCAGATCTGGAGAGAGATCAAACTACTGTAAATACAGCCAGCCAATACCTCATTAGTAGTAGTTTACAGTAACTAAATGTATTAAAATGAGAAAGGAAAACAATAACAAAATGAATTTCAGTCCATGTGTTCATAGAGATAATTTAATCCAGAGACAGTATTTCCAAACTACTCTGGTTATAGCTGTCTGCTGTTACACTTCTCCAAATGTTCCGTATCTTATTAGTGCTGTAACATGATAGTACCACCAAAGTTATTAAATTTCTGCTCACCATAAGCCTTTGAAAAGCCACTGGGCACATAAAGTGTGCACTTTTGCAGTTATTTTATTTGTAGGATTTCTATTTCACTGTGCAGCTTTACAGTTATTAAAAAGTATATTTAATCTGTTCAGTTGGCTGTCTCTTGAAAGTTGCTGTTCCTATTTAGTGTTGCTACTTGGTTGAGTTTTAAAGCATTTCTCATTCATGAAGCAGGACCGAAGCATTATGGAGCTAATATGATGTTATGTGCAATTGAGACTCTTAATACGTATTCACATTTTGGAAATACTGTAACTTGGATAGATTCTCATGGCCTAATTTTAAACTGGTTTATGTCACATGCTGTTCCATTGACTTGGCAGAATTCAGTTCACTCAATGCAATTAAACATGTGTAACTGAAATAGATTTTTTCCCCTTTTGTCCTGTTTCTGTTTTCAGTTACTTGTGCACCTCTCATACAGCCACAAAAATGCAAAAGTAACAAGCCTATTATTTTTCAAGGGTGTCTATATAACGTTCCAAACACAGCTTGGTAGCTACATATATAAATACATAATGTTTAGTTTTGCATGTTGGTACACTGGTTTCCTGGACATCTGGGGTTCTGTACCAGTTCCTGCTGTAGAAAGAATTTTGCCTGTTAGTTTCATTGCCATGATAGTACCTCAGCACTTTTCCACTACATTGTTCTGTATGCTCTTGTGTCCACTCCTACAATGTTATACTGGGGTTTAATGAGTGGGTGAATTATTCCCAGGGTGACTAACATCTGTCTGTTAGGTAAGACCCACATATATCATACCTATGGCAGGAAATGTTTATAAAAACCTACTTTCCAGCAAGGAAATGCTAATTTCTTAAGGTTTTTTAAAAATTTTGTTTTTTAAAAAATGGACAGAGATAAAATGGGGTGCAGCTGTGCTTTATTAAATTTTTGGCATTAAAATCTGAGCACTTTTAGGAAATATATCTTAGATTTTGTTTTGTCAAAGTAATTCAGCAATAAATATGGGAAACATCTCAATTACTCCCTTCTCCTATACTTTCCCTTCACATAATTTTCATCACATCTAGCTATAGCTGAAGCAGCTGATCCAGGAAGACAACAGTTTTATGGCTAGAAATTTTCTGTTACAGGCACCCGATTGTTAGAAAAGTGCCTGTGCAGAAACCGTGTGTGCTCTGGGCCTACAACCATGGCAGCTATTCAAATACTAAAGAGTTGGTTGAAAAGTGTTGCTTGCATCATGTGCTGAGAGTGTTTGCTGTGTTCTAAGTAATGTGGATATGTCTACAGTAATACATAGCTTGAAATCATAAGCAGATCTGAGGTAAATAGATTAGTCTGGATGCTAATAGTTTTAGTGTAGGTATCGCCTCAGTAGTCCTTGGAATATGTAAAGAAATCCGCCAAAAGAATTGGTGCTGATGGTCATCAATAATGACCATTATTACTGCTGACTGCTTTTAACAGAGCCACCTGAGCTCCCTGCTTTGCATCTGCCTGCAGATCTGCAGCACTTTGGTTCTGCCTGCATAAGTTGTGGCTGTGTACCTTCAGTGTAGTTACCTGTGCAAAACAATCACAGTTTATCCTCAGCGTGTAGCTTTCCTTTATGCTTTCCTCATTGTAAGGTCTACCACTCTGCCAGATTACACTGTGAGATAACATGTGATACCTAAAAAAAGATTCGGTAAGCATTTACTTTTATTTACACTTGAATAGTGTTAATGGGCTGTTCTGAAGTGGAATCATGTCTCTTACTTGAGTAAAACTCTATCTTGGTGTAACTTGTTATCAAAAAAATCCCTTATGCGGTATGTGCTGTTCAGAAAACATGATCTTATCACCTTATTTAAGTCCCTCAGCAGAGCTATCTAGTTAACGCAATTGCATGGACAAACAGATTTTGAATAATTAAAAATTTTTTCTGATGATGACAGAAAGTAATCATTTTATTGTGTAAATAGTAGATAGTAAAAATGGGCAAAAAGAAACATGGAATAGAAAGCAGTGCTAACAAAAAATACAAAGACAATGCTCATTATTTAATGTTTCTTCGATGATTGCTGTTTTGATCGCTCTACAGTGCTGCTACATGTCAACAAAAATCAGAGCAAGTACTTAATGAATCCTTTTTAAAAAAATCCAACATGTTGCCCATACAACTTCACTTTCATATGTTACATGCCAGTGCCCAATGATTGGAGACTTTAGGTGATTGCAATCCAGGGAAATTAAACTGATTTGTAAAAGTGTTCATTTCTTATAGCTACACTTACAGTTGTGTTTAAGCTAATTCATAATAGGAAATTCAGTTTCATACTTATATATAGGTGTGTGTATATATATTAATGCTTTTAATAATAATTTCTTTAAACATTATTTGGGAATAAATGTTATGTCCTAAACTATGTCAAAAAGTATTGTAAAAAATGGAAGCAAAATAGCATTTTCAGAGAAATGATTCATGTATCAACATGGCAACAGGAATTTCATTACTTATGATAATGTCCACATATAATTTCTGCATATAATTTCTTTCAAGGCTTTACATATTTTCTGTGTATGATTTATGAAGTATTCGTTTCCTGTTTCTGCAAGCTGCAGCAGTGGCTAAGCTAATTGTTGGTCCATTTTTCCCCAGAGTAGAGTCCTTTGTGGAGGTTATCTTACATTTACATTGCAACAGTTGAACTATTAAGCAAATTTTATTTAAGGAATCTACTTTACTTTTGCTTTGTCACCTCATCTTTCTTTTCTGTTTTAGAGCAATATTATCAATAATTATTGTATTATCAATAGCTTCTATAGACTGATATTAATTTCATAAATAAGTAGCTGCCGTGGTATGGCATTTTTATGTGAAAGAGATCATGGAAATTGAGAAGTACATTTAGGTTGTTTCTAGCTTAGATATGATTCACTATGTAATGACTTGGTGATTGAAATAAATCCCAGGAATATGATATCTGCAGCCAACGCTCATAAGATAGTCAATGTGTCGAGCCATTTATATGTGCTAATTTTAATGAATTTGTTCCTAAGAGACTACAGTGACCATTAAGAGTTTTTTATTTAACTGATTAGTTCCTTTGCTTAATTGTATTTTATCTAGACTTGTACTTGCCCTCATTTTCCCGTTACTACTTTGCAGTAACTTGTGATGCATATTTTTGAAGAAATACAGCTGGCATTTGTTGCAGAATCCTTGTGGGCATCTGCACCAGCTAGATAACATCTTTTGTGTCTAACAGTCATATTTGCAATAACTATGAAATTCATGGCAGCTGAAAGCACTTTACACCCTGAAAAATGAAGCCTAATGTATAGCAGGGAACAGTTAAAAAGGTAGTGACCAATTTCTTCATGAGAACATTGAGTTTAGTATCCTGCAAACAAGGGAGGGAACACATGGACTTCTGCAGAAAATGTACAAGAAATAGACTGGCAGCTGAAAGTACTACCTGTAGCTTTTCAGCTGATAGTTTAAAAGTGCTCCTTTTCTTCACTTACGTTCGACTTAATGATCCATTGCAGAAATGTCCACATAAGGTTCTCTGCAATGCAAACTCAATAAATTGTCAAAAAAAGAGTACAGCTTCCCCTATCTTTAGGAAGTCTTTTCTTAATGGGATTTACACTATGTGATGAAAGAAGCTATGTATCCCTTCTTACATGCCCAAATCTGTAGGTAGCTTTCTTTCACTCAGCTGTTAAAATAGAGCACAAACAATAGAAAGTGATGTGCATGCTGAAATATCTTTGTGGTAATGATACAGTGGTTAGTTTAGAAAACTTTACTGAGAACAAAATTTTCCTGGATCACACTTCAAATAATTTAAAAAACTATTAATGGTCAAATAATAAAGATGTGCACTTTAGATCTGGAATGAATGCCTGAAGAGAAGACCTTTCTCCTTTAAGAGAGATTTAATCAGGTGTCTCATCCTACTTGCTCCTTCATCACAATTTGTTTGTTTGGCATGAGATGTATTGATGGACACTAATTTGAAGCATAAACAAATTCACTTTGCAATTGGAAAGATACTATTTTTTTTAATTGCAGCCTGTCATCTACTGCCATCTAAAGATGGTGTTTTCTTTTTTATCTGAGGAAGTGAAAATAATTTTAATAGGATAAAAATGGAGAAAATCAGAGTCAAATACTCCTAAAACCATTCAAACTCTGATTGGAAGAAGCATTTTCATAGGGACTTCATATTATAGTGGTAAAATAGAAACTAAAAAAATATATATTTTTCTGAGTTGTGGGGATTAGAAAAAGGACCATAGATTTTGAATTTGGAAGGTGAATGAAAAACCATGCATATCATATTTCTTTTCCACTTTGCTCAAAGATATAACAAAAGTATAGTAGTGTTCCCACAGAATGGTTTAATGAAGGAAAGGGTTTGAATGCCTATCTGATAAACATTTACAGATGCATGTACAAAGGCAATACTTCAAAATGTAAAAGATAATCAATGTGAATAAAAATTTGGCTTTGAATACTTTACTGCAATGTTATTACTTCCTCTATGTGGTGTGTTTCCAATTTGGAAAAATAAAAACCCAACTGTGAGCAGGAAAAAAATATATCCTTCAATAGCGACTCCATTTGTTGAGAAGATCTAATGGTTTTATTTTCATGCTTAATGCCTGTGAAGTTGCACAGACCATAATTTCTAAATCCATCAGGAATACCACTGTAGTACTGTTGCCTTCAAAACTATCTGTAATGGATTGCTTGCTTTTGATTTGTAGAGTGGCATGGCAACGAGGATTAACTTTCACCCCCCCCAACCCTGTTCAAACATGTATATATTTTAGACCCCATTAAAAAAATTAAAAGAGGAAGTCATAACTGTTAGGTTAGATCATGGTTTTGAGTTCTGGATTCTAATATCCCTGCACTCAGGCTGCTAAAACTAGAAGATTGATACTTAATGATGTTTCTTGCCCTTTGTTCCCCCATCTAAGTTATAAAGCAGATTTGACAAGCTCTTTTAAAAAGTACTTGAAGAAAAGGAGAAGACAAATGAGAGAAGGGAGGGATAAAATAGGTTGTTAGGAGAGACTCTGGCATCTGAAGAGCTGGAGAATAACTTCTGAATTTGGCAAGTCCACAAAAATATCTTTTATTTGACACAGAAAATGTATTCTTCTTTTGATTAAAAGATGACAGCTAGATGCATCCTAGGTTTCATACCTAATTGTACATACATTTTCTATCAAAAAATTTTTCTTTAGTTGAAATATTTGAAATCAGGAAATACAGAACACAAGACACCATTTTATATATGAGAAAACCTTAGTGAAATGAGGTGATTATAAGAAATAATTGTTTCTAAAATGATGAAAAGAGCAGGTCTGCGTTGAAGTATGATGTCTGTGTTTGATGTCACATCTCTTAGCTTGTATTACAATATGATGTTTAAACCTCATTAAAAAATACTCATGGTTAAAAGAAGAGTTAGGACATGGATTTGTTGCAGTGGGGTGGCTGCAACCTTTCCCTGGGAGACAGCCTTGGCCCGTGGAAGAATCAAGGAGACGATATTTTATAGATGTTTTCAGATTTTATTCTCCCTGGCCGCACATGGCGGGAGCCCGGCAGGGACTCCGACAGCGACTGCCCCCAGAACAGGTCTGGAACAACCCCCCCGGAGTCCTGTGAACACTCCCTTAAGTACAGGATTCCCGCGGGCTACATTCAAACTGACCAATGGGGGAGAGGATTTGGGGTACACATGACCAAGGGAACAGGGAGAGACAAACCCCGTGCCCCATGCATCCACTCATGCTCATCCCCCCCACGGGGGTCACCTCTTCATGGATTAAAGAATTGGAAACAATTTTTTTGTTGTCTGGGATGTAAAGAAATCACAAATGCAGTGTTTTCCAGTTTTCATATCAGATATGATGTAGTGGAAGACTTTTAATTCAGCAGTGAAAGTCATAGAAAATCATATGGCTAGAATTTGAAATCAGAAAAATTGAGAAAAACCTAAATGCAATTTTCATTAGAATTACTTGCCATGAGCTACTATGCATTCTCTGCCAATGAAAATTCCAAAATCAAAGAGTTTCTTTAGTAATCGTTTTTTTTTTCTGATACTGAATTCAAACACAAGTAAAGCAGTGGGAAAACACACCACTACAATAATCTACTGAAATTATCTTTTGAATGTGGTCAGGTGGATGAATAGACGAAGTAATTCAAATTAAAAAACATTACTATCTGAGCAATCTGTCTACCTATGCTGAAAAGCCTGGTATCTAAAAATGCTGAAGTGCATTAATAGCTTTTTCTTCCTTTCTGTGTGTGAGATAGTACATGTTCAAGTCTACTGTCAATAGTGCTTTATTCAGAGAACTTTGGATTTGTGCAATTGTTTCCAGAGTCTTAACTCTGAAAATCACAGACTTCGTTCTTCTCCATCTTGTTTAGTTTTCTTCTTTTTCTTTAGTCAGGCCAGAAAGCTGCTTAGTTACATTTTCTTTTAATTCTAATCTCCTTAATCTTTTCACTTGTCGCATGGCTACTTAATATAGTATTTCTAGGCAATATTCAAAATCTTAAAAATATCATCAAGATACAATTTTTCTTTTTTTTTGTCAGACATGAAATACAGCTTGGTTATCATTCGGTATCAAAAGCTAATCCAGTTGAAATAATTGAAGTAATGTATTAACAGTCCAACATAATTGTTTTGCTTATATGCTTTTCTTTAAATCAAGAGTGAATGTGTATTTGGTCTAGATCACAGGATGCTCTGAGCTCAAAGGGACCCACAGGGATCAAGTCTAACTCTTAAGTGAATGGCCTATACAGGGATTGAAGCCACAACCTTGGCGTTATTATCATGCTCTAACTACCTGAGCTAACCTCAGATGAGTTCATGTCTCATTAACTGCAGACTTGAAAAAATGAAGTAACCTTTTCTATACCATTAATGAGTCATTTTAATACATCAGCTAGTTAAAAGTTGCCTTAATAATTTTAAAAGGGAATTTACAAATAATTTTCAAAAAGGAGCAAAACATCCATCCTTTTTATATGTGTAAAACCTGGGCTACTTGAGTGGCATTTCAGTTTAGCAAAGAACAGTAAAACTGAAAGCAGAAAAAGAGATATGGAAAGAATTTTCAGTGTTCCTGGCTGTCTGGTCATTGCTTCCCTTTCTGGCTGAAGGATAATTAATATATTAACATAAGCACTGTAAGAGTGAAAGAGGTACTAGTAGTATACCTACAGAGAAAAAAACTGCTGGGTGAGCTCAGTCCTTATTAGCTGACAGAAACTTCACATGTCAGTGACTTATGAAGAGCTCAGCTATTGGAAAAATTAACATCAGAGTTCCTCCCTTAGCAGGCACCTGAATTTACTCCGTGGCTGAGTGTTGTCCTCCTCTGATGTGAAATCAGATGGGAAGTTCTCCTGCAGTTATGGCGCTCTTAACAGTAGCTTTGATGTGATTTTCTGATCACAGAATCATTGAATCACAAAATATGCTGAGTTGGAAGGGACCCACAAAGATCACCGAGTCCAACTCTGGGCCCTGCACAGGACACTCTGAGAGCCACACCATGTGCCTGAAAGTGTTGTCCAAATGGTTCTTGAACTCTGTCAGTCTTGGTGCTGTGACCACTTCCCTGGGGAACCTCTTCCAGTGCCCAACCACCCTCTGGGTGAAGAATCTTTTCCTAATATCCAACCTAAACCTCCCCTGAAACAACTTCAGGCTATTCTTTCAGGCCCTGTCACTGGTCACCATAGAGAAGAAAGAGATCAATGTTTTCTCCTCCTCTTCCCCTCACGAGGAAGTTGTAGACTGCACTGAGGTCTCCCCTCAGTCTCTTCTCCAGGCTGAACAGACCAAGTGACCTCAGCTGCTCCTCATGCGGCTTCCCCTCAAGGCCCTTCACCATCCTCATGGCCCTCCTTTGGACACTCTCCAAGAGCTTAATGTCTTTCTTATTTTGTGGTGCCCAAAACTGCTTACCAGTATTCAAGATGAGGCCACAGCAGAGCAGAGTGGNCCATCCCAGGTTCAGAATCCACCCAGCACTTTCCTTTGGTGATTGCCCAATCCTCTAATTTATCAAGGTCTCTCTGCAGGGCCTTCCTTCCTTGGAGGGAGTCAAGAGCTCCTCCCAGTTTTGTATCACCTGTGAACTTGCTCAGTATCCCTTCCAGTCCTGTGTCCAAGTCAGTTATGAAGTTGTTGAAGAGCACAGGTTCTAAGATGGAACCCACTAGTTACAGGTTGCCAGTCTGATGTCCCCTCCATTCACTCTGAACCTTTGTGCCTGACCCATGAGCCGGTTGCTCACTCATTGCATGATGTGTTTGTGCAGCTGTGTGCTGGACATTTTGTCCAGAAGGATACTGTGAGAGAAAGTACTGAAAGCTTGATTTTTAGAGGAGGATGATTTCATTTTGCACACTTTGTATAAATCAGTTAAAACATCATGGAGCAATTAAGCATAAATCTACTTGAGATGTGGCATATTACTTCTGCTGGTTTGGTAACAAACATACATAATTTGGGAACCACAAACAGCAGCACTTCTTCAGTATCCAGAATCTGTTCCATGAACAGACGTGAAAAACTTTCTAATCATGCTCAGTCCACATGGGACCTCCTTTAATGGCGGTTCTGTAAATAAGCCAGCAGGGTGTTTTTTTTAAGGTTTATGATGATGTACAGTTGAACAAGGGCAAAAAGTGTAGGCAGAAATTTAGGGAGGTGACATTACAAGGAAGCCATGAATCCAATACACTGATTTACACCTGGAAGCATTCTCAGTAATAGTTCTCAAGTAGTTTTTACTGAAAGGGTTAAAGAATTATCCAAAGTTGGACTTTTAAACTCCTAGGTGAAAGAATTGCAGAAATATATTGAGGGTTGAAGCCTAGCAAGTGAATCATACCTTTCAATGCCTTTCATTTAGAGACAAAACAAATACAAAACACTCACAAGATCTCCTTATTATATATTTACAAATAAGATCGATTTTACTCTGTTCTCTCAGAGATGGCCCCAAATTGAGAGGCTTCTTTGATTTTAAGAATTCCAGAGATCATTTCTGCTTGTTTCAAATTTCTTTTCTTGCTTCTTCCAATCTTTTTATTGGGAAAAAAAGAACATTTTTTCCTTCTCTGGTCCTTAGTGTAGACAAAAGCCCTTTTACTAATTTTTTAAAATTTAAAACAGCTGCCATATTAATGTTCTAAATGACAAATGCTGCAGTAGTGGCTCTATCGTGCAGATTGTTAAAATATGTTTAAATTATATTATGTGTGTTAAGATCCAAAGGAGTGACAATGGCATGTTGGATCACAGAGTGCTTCTAACCCCCCTTCCAAATCCCACAAAACCCAAACACCCCTCCCCACCCCAGACCCCCAGCTCCATACAGATTTATGGGACTGTCCCAGAGGTCCTGAATTAATAATATGTAGCATGTGCACAAGAATGATAGATGGAAGAGGAATGGCTTATGTCTCTGTTAACTACTGCATTGTAAAAGTTGTACCAATACATGTTTGTGAGACAGGTCCTATTTCTCTTGCTTTCCTGAAGGTTGCTAATCTCTTGGGCAGATAAAGAAGGTGGTAGCTTCTGAGGTTCTGGATTTAAGAACCCTGTAGTGTATTTCATACTTTGAAGCAAAGCACTAAAGCACAGTTAAATTTTAAAATATAGTTCAGAAACATTACGTTTTCTTGTACCCTGCAGTTCTTGGTACAAATGACTGAATTTCAGATTAAGGGAAACAAAAACCCCCTCCAAACCCCCAAAGAACCAAACAAGTTCAAATCACTCAGGAGTTAGAGTGGGAGATAGGGATTATAGTGAGTCAGTCTGTATTTTTCTGTAGCTGAAAAGTGACAGCTGCCTTGTCCCAAAGGCTATTTTGCATTTAAAAGTGAAGATTATACAGACAACACAGGAACTGTCTCCTTTCCACTCCATATTCTGCTCATACAAAAAGTCTTGTAGCTGGGGAGGAACAGTTTGGTGAAGGACTTCAATTCTTTCACATTCCTCTTCATTGCATATAAGATAAAAAATGGCAAAATTTAGAGTAGTGATTTGAGTACAGAACAAATAATTTCATGTTGATAAGCATGATTTCACATCTTCAAAAAAGTAAGTGGCATTTAATATTAAATAAAGGCCATTTGTAAACATGTCGAAACACTCCACTTTGACATTTTAGAAATAAACATTAACGAGGCAATCCAGGGCAATCTGCACGGCTTTACTAAGAATGGCAAACTGTGCCAGATCAATCTGCTGGCTTTCTATGGTGGAGTGGTACAAGATGGGAACCTGAAAGCACAGGGAGCAGAAGGCTTTTGGCACTGTATAATGTCATCTGAAAGCATAAAAGCCCCTCAATTTGAAGAGGCTGTAGAGCCCCATTCTAAAATCTGTCCAGCACAGTTGAGTGTTATGAACCAATTTAAGCACAGAAGAGCAAAGAATACTAAGTCTCTATGAATAAAATGGATCGAATCCAGAAAGGTTCGAAATATACCCCAAAAATTGATTAAAACCAAACGAGGTAAGATGTTGATGCCAAAAAAAATCAATATATTTTATTTAATAGTGAAGGAGGCAAAGAGAAAGAAAGAGAAAAGAAAAGAAAGAAAGAAATAGAAAAAAAGAGGTGTCAGGGAAGGGGGGGAACAGGGAGAATGACAGGGGTTAGGTAAAAGCATATCACCCTTACGAGGGTCCAATGATGTCTCATTGCTCCTCTCCATCTGGTCTTGGTGGTGAGAGTCGCCCATGCTGACAGGTATAGAACCCAGTGGATTAATATGCGTTTGGGCGGGTGGGAACGGCCAGGTTCCTCCCCTGCCAGGGGCTAGGTTTGACACGGTCCTTGCAGGACTCTGGATCTGTTGCATCATTATGCATTACATGCAGTGCTCTGGTGCAGCATCTGGGGACTCCTTTGAGGGGGCAGGGGGTGCCTTTGATGGTCCGTGACACCCCCTCTGCTGTCCTTCATGTGGATGTCCTGTAGATGTAGCTTTCCTGGCGTGGGAGGCCCCGCAGCTGGGCTGGACTGCACAGCGGAGAATGGGCGTTCACTGCCTCTGACCAGAGGCTTTTTCACCACACACCCAAAACCTCTCCTCCTCCCTCCTTTGGTGTAGGCGTCTGCGCAAGCCTGGCAGCTGATAAGCCTGGGGCTGTAGTCTCCAGCCTGAAGGTCTGAGGCTTAATTCTCCTGTGAATCTATTCTTCTCCCTCAACCCAGACCTGAGTCATTTTCTCTTGTCTCCCATAAACTTGCAGTCCAGGGCCTCAGTCAGGAGGCTCATTCAGGCTGTGGTGGTCTTCCATGCAGCTTTTGTTATACAGTTTTGCTATAACAGGCAGAAGTCCTTCACAAAAATATTTAAGCCATAAACCCTAACATTTCAGTCTCAGAGAGTGAGTCTTACTAGGGTCAAACAGTACAGGGGGACACATCCCAATAGTCATTTGCTGTGTTTCCTTGCAGAAAGCTCAATAATTGAAAGAATAATCTTTCTTTCATAGAAAATGTGAAGGAATGCTTCAAA
>VYZQ01059245.1:23462-34458 GCA_013400655.1 Mystacornis crossleyi
TATGCCTGGGAATGTATTCTGCAGCCTGAAGGTCTGAGGCTTAATTCTCCTGTGAATCTATTCTTCTCCCTCAGCCCAGACCTGAGTCATTTTCTCTTGTCTCCCATAAACTTGCAGTCCAGGGCCTCAGTCAGGAGGCTCATTCAGGCTGTGGTGGTCTTCCATGCAGCTTTTGTTATACAGTTTTGCTATAACAGGCAGAAGTCCTTCACAAAAATATTTAAGCCATAAACCCTAACATTTCAGTCTCAGAGAGTGAGTCTTACTAGGGTCAAACAGTACAGGGGGACACATCCCAATAGTCATTTGCTGTGTTTCCTTGCAGAAAGCTCAATAATTGAAAGAATAATCTTTCTTTCATAGAAAATGTGAAGGAATGCTTCAAAACGCTGCTTGTTTGAAAACAAAAGCAATTCCTTTTCTGTATGTAGAAGTCAGAATTCTATTTTTTCTTTCTTCTTGTATTAGAACTGATTTCTTTCATCAGAGGGACAGAGTTTTCTGTTAATGTGGCAGCTTGATCAGTTCTGTCACTTTGTATCGGTCCCCTAATCAACATCTTGATTCTGTGTTTGAGGCCAACACTGAAGAAAAGATGTTTCTGATGGCATAGGTAACAAGCTGAGATGTACAGAAGCTAGATGTGTAGAACAGAGAGACATCTGTAACAACAGTTTGCAATTTAAACATAAGTAATACAGAAAGTGGTAATGTTTTACACTAGTTCCTCACGGTCTGTACTAAATGGCAGCTTGTGCTGAGTAAGAACTGCTGGAAATTGGCTAGTAGATTTTTCCTTGTCAGTACGGCCAAATCTATTTTTGCTGAAGATCAATATGGGAAAGCAATACCAGCAGGCATTAAAGTGTGATAGAAAGCCAAAGTGAATCACCCTTCAGGCTTGCAGACAATGAGTACTTATACAGACCATTAGTTCTCTGGAGCTCCTTCATCCACAGCTGAGACTGTGTAACCTCTGCAACAGGTTGTGTCTTGCTAATTACATTTTTATAGTCTCACACTCTGTATCAGTTTAACTTGAAATTCAGTCTTCCCTTTGTTTTCGCTTTTCCACCCTATAAACTGTTATGCCCCACACTACTGAAGTACTGGGCTTCCTCGGAGAACTCAGTTGCCTGCAGAGGCAGATGTGCTAAATGGCAGTGCCTTGCAAGGATGATTTGTTGAAGTAGATTTGGGAGCTGACATCTGATACTACCTGCAGCACTGTCAAGGGAGAAACATTGTCAACATGCTGTTAAAAATGACTTCTAGTGGCTGAGCAAAGTAGATGAAACATCAAGAAAATCACTTTGTTCTTTGTTCTCATTGATTGCCTAATTTAATTGGCATAGTTTTATTGAATTTTTTAACAGAACAAAATGAGATTTTAATGTAATCTCACTGAGGTTGGTTATAATTAGATATATTAATTTATTATGACTTTCTTGGTTAGAAGAACTAAAACTCATTAATTTCTTTTGATGAAGTTATTTTAAACAAAGTCCCAAACCTTCCAGCTATCTGTACTCTTGGTTATATTAGTGTATACTTAGTTGAGAACCTACAGAAGACTGAAGAGACCAAACAACTTTAATTATTATGTTGAAATTCAAATTCAAAAACCAACTAAAAAAATATTGAAAACTTCTGATATTTTACAGATACCATTCTGGAAGATTTTCAGGCATTGATACATTTGTGGTATCAACCTCTTCAGTTGTTGCAATAAGAGTAACACAAGGCAAAGTAGATTTCTTTGTTTGCATAATTTTTAAAGGGCTAATCAGCTTCCAGTCTCATTTTAATTCTTAATGACTTTAAAACCCAGATGGTAAAGGAAGATATCAGTTTAATTTTGCTGGATTCGATGTTGAGTGATTTGCAATAGAGTGCATTTTTGCTTTCAAGCAAGTTGCTCGAAATATGGTTTTGTACACTTAATTATTACAAGACAGTTTGGATCAGGAGTAATCTTGAAATTCTCTTGTATCATTGAGATCTGATCATATCCTTCCAGGGTTTATGCATTGACCACGTGGGTCAATGGGGTGGAAAGTTTATATAGATTCAAAGAGCTGTTCTACACTGAGTCTAGAGTCAACTTTGCTGCCTGTTCTTTGGTGTAATTTGTGGGATGGTATGTACTGGTGAGGAAATGCAAAGCTTTGTTAACACTGGACATTTTGGGATTTACAGTTCAATGTTAGAAGTATCACAGTGGTTTGCTATTTATTCACTCAAACTTCATTGTAAACCATATTTTCTCAACAATAACCTGCATCTTACCTGTAAAGTATGGGACATACTATACTCAGAGTAACTCAAGTGTTACTTGAGTAATTCAGATAACCCAAGTGATGCTGACCCACACACTCCTCTGGTGATGAGACAAAGGAGATGTTGAAAGAGAAGAGATGAGGAATAAACTGTTCTCTCATCTTGATTGGATAGAATGACACTGTCTGAGTGTTAGTGGTATTTGTTTTACAGAAAAGCTGAGTTTTCTATATGTAAAAATTCTGTTGTTTGTACAGCTTTGTTCATTTAACAACACACATAAAGTGACATTTTTACTGCCTTTTAGTCCTTTTTGAACAGGGCCAAATGGCTTAAACAGAATTTCAAGTTCAGGTATGTAATTGTTCAGATACAATGTCTTTCTCTAGAAGTTTAATGTAACAGAGGCATAGAAAAGGATTCAGATGTCTCTCCTAAATACCTGCTATATAATGCAGTTTCTGGAAATGGGTAATAGACTGAAAAAGAAGCATTCACTGACTCTATGAGAGACAACTTAGTGAGATCATTAGTTCCCTGTGTTCTCTTTTGGAATGGCAGATTAATTAACGCACTGATAGATTACTACTGTTGTTCAACAGTGTTGTTCAACTGATGTCAGTGAGGATGATGGCAAGTTGGGGAGGTTATTAAGTTGGAGCAATGTTTTAGATATTTTCTTTGACTTATATGGAGCTGGTGTACGGGCCTCAAGGATGGCTCACAAGTCCAGTTCCCAAGCACTGTGTTAACTTTCAAATTAGTTATCAAAAAACATGAATGCTGACATTTAGACTGCTGTATCTGTCTATGCTCTGACAGGCAAATGAGAAGAGCTGGGTCCAACTTTGAATCATTTTGGAATATCTGCAAGTGGCGTTAGGCATTTTATAACACTGAGGTAGCTAAAGGCAGTTGCGTAGAGATGGGCCTTAGCTTCTTTTGGATGAATTCCTGAAGTGTAAAATACCAAGAATAACAGGGGACTAAATCTTAGTTTCATAGAAATGTTGTCAGTAAGTCTGTGGATATACTAAACATATTAGTGTCCTAATAAAATGTTACTGATTTTGCAGCAGTTGTCTATAACATATTTTTCTTTCTTTGAATCTTAATTGCTTTACTTTTCAGATTCACATTGATAAGAAAACCATATTATGATCTTTCTCAAATCAGATTTCATGCATTTTTGCTGGTGGAACAGGTCTAAAGACATATAAGGCACACAGAAAAATAATAACTCTTAGAATTTTGGAAGAGAAGATTGTCCATTAACTCTACAGCTTTTTGTAGCCCTCCAAACCAAACTCAGAAAACAACAAAATGCAGTGAAATGTGAAGAATAGTTGGCAGTAGCATTTGTAAGTGGTCATTGTTAACATGTCAGGAGTGTGTCTAGATTTCTGCTTTGGTGATGTTTTACTTTATAGCATAAATCCCAGTTGGAGTTTGCTTTCCCCCCTGCTCATTACTCTCTGTCTTTAATTGGACATTGGTCTTACAGAGCATTGTTCTTCCCTTTAGGAAGATAGTGTAAGAGAGAGTTTGCTAGTTAGAATTAGGAAAAAAAACCCCAACTCTTATGGTTACCTTGAGCTCTTGCATGACACAGAGACACCTTTCTGCTAAATCAGACTTGACTGAACACTTGCAACAGGCTGTGAATGCTCTGACGTTTGACAGCTCCTGTTTCAGGTTTCCTTCATGAGAGCATGGTTCACTATCAACTGATCCACCCCTGAAACTGAATCTTAAAGCTTTCTGCAAGTACTATGCTACACTCTCATCATGCGGGGGGGAAATAGTCTGTTGCTCATACTGACTGTGAAATGAGCCAGTGCTATGTGATTACCCTTCAGTTTGACTCTGGGAAGTAACTTGAACCTCATCAGATTGTGAGTTGTTTGGTTTCCCTGTGTAGGTATGCACTCTTTTCACAGGCTTTCTGAAGTGTTGCTGTAATTGCTGATTTGTGTTGATTTTTCCTTTCACATAACACCATATGCTGCAGAAGAGAGATGCATTCATAACTTGTTTTCACATGACGTCCTGAATAGCACACACATTGTCTTGATGCAATTTCCTTTGACAGTCAAGAAAGCCTGCTACAGTTGTGGATGCCTTAAAAGGCAGAAACCAGTAGTGAAAACCAGAAGACAAAATCTATATAGCCTGAACAAAGGTGGAATAATATAGAAAATACGTAAATTAACATGTTATAGTTTCCCATTTGTGTCAGTTCACGAAATGAAATAATAAAAGTTCATGCAAAAAAAGGAATTAAAAATTGCTTTAGGTGAAATGTTTCAATTTTCTCCGGAAAAGAAGTGATATAGTAGTGGCACTGGGAGAAAATTGTTGTTTCAATTAAAAAACCCAACAAACTTCTAAACAAAAAATGTTATGATAAATTTGGAGAAGGGTGAGTGTTTATGGATAATACCAAAAATGATAGGTAAATCTTAAAAAAACAGTGTTTATTCAAAGTGTTAAGTCAATTTCAGCAAGTAGGGTGAGATTTCTGTGTTTGACAGCTCACTTTGTGTCTGTCTCTGATGGAGTTTTAGAGAAAAATGAAGGACATAGCCAAGGCTAGGAACTGCCAGAGATGGGACCTGAGGCTAGACTTATATCCACTGTGACAATACCTACATTCATAGAGCTCTCCTGCCTTCTACCATTCTCTCCATCATTGCTAGACACAAGCTATTTTCTTTAAGTCAAGTCAATACCTTGGCTGTTATCAAAACAACTTGGTGAGCTGGAAAGTCATTTTGCACTGCCTTTTCAAACTTAGAGAACTAAATTCAATAAAAGCACCTCAGATCTTTTGGGAGAAGTGACAGTCTAATCATTAAGGAACATGTTCATTATGAAACCCTGGACTATATCTCACTGAGAGCCGGAGGAGATATATTTGGTTATTGAGCTTTCTTTTCTTCACAAATTTTGTCAATACCTGTGTAGGGAGGATGAAAGTGTTCAGTATTGTGAGACTGACTTTGTAACCAGGATGTGCATGATAAGGATAAGAATATATTTATCAGTGGAAATGATGTCGTACCATATGACTGCCTTATATGCAGTGATGATTTTTTCTTCTTGGTGTTTTAGCTTCCTTAAATTCACAGAAAGTTGAATTAATTCTTATTGAGGTATGAATAAAAACAACTTTTTTTTTTTTCAGTTATTTAATATAATTACCATGCTTCTTGCTTTTGAGTAAAGTCACAGTGAGGGAGGCAGACAAGTTCTGTTCCACTTAGTCACAACATTGCTTGGTTAGAATAATGCTTGTACTGTTTACTTGTTAGGGTTGTTAAGCCATTATATTTTCCCTTGAAAGGGGTGTAAAGCTTGGACTCTACTTCCCAAAATTCTTGTTATCTGGTGATCTGGTTCATCTTGTAGGAATGGGTGGTTGTAATTGCTGAACCTCCATCTCTTGTGTTCTCACTTCTGGAACAGCTGAAAAGGTCCGTGCCAATCAGAGTCTCCTCTGCTGCATGCATCTGTAGAGCATAAGATCCCTGATCTCTTCTTGTTTGCTCTCTGAGGAGAGGCTTTTCTTGCATCTCAAGTGCAGTAACGGAGAGAAAGGACTTTCTGTTTTGTGAAAACCTTTTCTACTTCAAATCTTTTTTCATTCTGATACAGGGTTAACCTCCAGTTTCTGAAATTCTCTGTTAAAAATTAGGCTGCTGTCAGTGGCTTGGAATAGGTCACAAGACTGATTGTTTTGGAGACGCATGAAGTGTTGGGAAGCTGAAAAGCTGGCAGAGCAACAGAGAAGGCAGGCTTTGAAGAGCACCAGAAGTGCCCCTCTGCAGCAGCCTGCTGTGTGATGGGAGGTGGACTTCTGTCATTTCTTGTTACTTTATTAGAAAAATGGTGGGTGCTTGGTGTACGAGGGTCAAAACAAAGGTGACCAAGGATTTTCTCTATCCCCTCTCTCTTCCATTCCCTTTGGACCCATAGGGAGTGAACACAGATGTCTCAGCTGAAAAGGACTTGTGGTGGAAGATTTCCAGCCACTATAGGGGAGGAAGGCCAGGGGTATGCTACAGCATGTACTGGCCCCACAACTTTGAGGTAGCATTGGATTAAAAGCAGTCATATTGCATGCAGGTTGTTAAAATGTAGGTGCATTTTTATCTCAGCATAGTGACACTGTTTTCCTAACTGCTGTTTTCTCCTTTTGTAGGCATTATTTATACAAAGAGTATTTTGCTTTTTATTAATTGCTTGTGATACTGTTCTGGGATACCTTAAGGTGCAGATAGTGAATCTCTATACTCATTGCTTTGTCCTTTTACTGGATTTTGTGAAGTCAATAATTTAGCAGTAGCAATTTAGCTAGTCATGATGGTGTTATTTCTCTTATGTTTCTGGTGTTTTCTGGAATAAGATAAAAGTTATGACCTGGTATCAATTGTTTCCTAAAATAAGAAAAACCTTTTTAGGCATAATGTCTGGTTAACTGTTTACATCCTAAGAATGTGTATGATGAAATATCTGTAGCATACATACCCACTAGCCTATATTGTTATATCTGATAAATTTAAGGCATCTAATCCAAACTCAGTTTATTCAAGATTTTCTTTCAGAAGAAATGCAATCTTACCACAAGATTTAAACAGCTGACTTTTAGCTCCCAGAGAAGAATGTCATGGTGCTTTTGAGAATCTCATATAATGAAAAGCAGAGCTTAATTGCCTACTACTGTCACATTAAGAAATTCTGATTAAAAATCTTAGACGTTTAGGTGTAGGAAGTGTGCGCAAAAGTTGAAATTTTTTCCTCATAGGCCTTCTGATTTTTAACGAGGCTGTATTTTTTAGAGCAAATTTATCATCTCCTAGATAATGCATTCAGGGCTTTTCTAGTGCTTGATTTATCAAGGAGACTAGCACTGAATTATTTTGTATTTTATTCCAAGTGCCATGAGGGTAAAAGTGACAAGGCTTCTGTCATTGATCGACTACTGCCAAATCATATTTCATAATTGCTCACTCGTTTTGTTGTTTTTTGGTTATTTTTCCTGGAAGTTTTGTTTTCTTTCTCTCTCAGTTTGTATATTTTTTAACATTTAAGCAGCTCCTTTAGATGAAAGACACCACATTTTCTTCTTGGCTTTCTGCATGACCTCTGGCAGTCACTTAGATCTTCTGTTTCATGGTTTAACTACATGTAAAAAGGAGAGATAGTTACACCCATTGGAAAATATTTTAAACATTATACATTTACAAATAAAAAGATTTTAAAGGGTTGTTGGGGTAAGTCAGAAGGGTTCCAGCCTGATGAATAATGAAAAAACAAAAAACTGACCCTGCTGGACTGTCATCTGTACAACTTCACTTGTGGTTTACCGAGCTTCCCATTTTGAGCAGAAGGTCAAGAACAGATGAAACTGTGAGTGGATTTTGAATTCTGTCTCAAATATTCTGCTCAGCTTCTGCTGTGACTGGATATGAAGGATCTAGTCAGTAGTTCCCTCTATGGTATTTTAAAAGTTTGTTACAAATAGGGGACATTGCTGTTTATTCACTTTACAGAAACCAATCAGGAACCATGGTAAAACATTCTTGTAATTTCCTTTTATATCATGTTTAAGTCACAGAGTAATTCAGTTGGATTAATTTAACTTACACTTAAGAGTCGCAACCATATTTGAGACTCTAAGATGGTCTTGTGTTGATTTTAATGCTGGAGTTACTGGCTGTATCAAAATAGAAAAGAAGCTGAAAGCAGTGTTGAGTCTGTAACTTGCTATGCAGTAGCCTTTTGCCATTTATGTACCTGGGCAAAAACAAGACACAATTTGTGGTTGTGATGTATTCCTGAGAAAGCAAAGAGCTGTTGACTCTGCAGAAATAAGAGGCTTTTTAACATTTAGTTAGTACAGCTGTCAACAGATTGGCAAAATGTAAATGTGAATGATTATTTTAATCCGGCTGAACATTTTCTTTGGCTGATCTCATGTATTTAACGCTAAAATTGATTTTAAACATGAATATAAGCAGTTAGCTCCTTCCAGATTACTGCAATCCATACTGTCTGTAAGCAAAGGCATATATGACAAGGGCTAGCAGTAACTGGGTTAAATATTGATTTTTGACTCTGTCTTCTTTCCTAATAATCGATCAAGAAGACACGTGTGAAAATGTCTCCTTCCAAATTGTTATTATGAAGTATTTCTCCAGACAGCACAAGAAAATACTGAAAAGGTGTGGTGTTTTTTTTTTGGGGGGGGGGTGTGTGTGTGTGGTTTTTTTTTTTTTTTTTTAAATTTTTACAAGTAGGGTGGTACAGCTGCTTTCATATAGCAACCCAACCCCATAGACTGTTTACAAGAATAAAACATGTGGGGTAAAGGCATAATTTTGGGTGACATTTCCAAAATAGGCATCTACTTTTTGAAACCTGAAGTTCAAGGAGCAGCTACAGCATTCAAAATTTTTGAAAGCACTACATGACTCATATGTCTAATGTGTCCAGATATTTGAACTTAAATTGCCTCTCTTGCCCTTGAAGATTAGACACTGCTAGTATTTGATTGGAAGTTCTTCCATTTTTTTCCCAAGAATGTTTTTTAAGTTAATCAATGATTCCCTAAAGGTGTTAGAGATGAGATAGCTTTGCTGTGGTCATAGGACTTTATTTGAGATGATTTCTGCAGGAGGTCCTGCTGACTGTGCTTATCACTTCAGTTGTACGTCTGCAAAAGTGATTTGGAAAGCGGAGACGCCTGTTGCTAGTGATCTAAGAGGTGAGGACAGACTTCAAACTCTCTCCGTGTTGCTTAGGGTGTAATCAACCTTGCCTAGGAGAGTCTAGCTAGCATGTTTGACAGCTAACTCAATACTCATGGTGTCTAGAATTTGGTAATCGTCTGGAATTCCTTGAAAAAATGTGAGTACTAAGAGAAAAGCCTGCCTAAAAAAATTGTGGGTGTTCAAAGAGGTAAAGGTCATCTTCTGGTGTTTATTCTGCTTTCCAGAACACTGAGAATGGCTTGTGGTTTGAAATGTGTCCAGAAGGAACCAGCTTCTTCCTTGTACTCCTGAGTGCACCTGTCATTTTCTGGGTTTCAAGGAGAACTTGAAGAAAAGTCTGTGCTGTGTCTCAGTTGTCCAAGATTCTGGCTATGGGGAGAGCTGATGAAAATTTCCACTGCATTACACTGTGGAGAAATCAGGAGGAAGTGCAGCTGGCAGTGAAAGACTCCAGCCTTAAAGATAACTGCATGTGATGACTCGGCTTAGAGAACAGCTTCCTTTCATAATGGCTTGACCTTTGTGCATTGACTAAAAAAGGATATTGGGTGAATGGTGGAGGCCGATGACTGACGTTTTGACTGGTCATTTTGAGGGGTATCATAATGCAGTAGCCACTTAGTTCCCTCTAGATCAGGCTCTGCACCCTAATCTGACCAATTGCCTTTAGAGCTGTATGAATATTAATATAGCATAAGCTTTTTTTCAACCAGTAGTTGTGCTTTTGAAAGAATTCCCTCCTAACCACTTCTCTGTGGTACGTTAATCCTTTTGAATCCAGAGCAGCAGTTATGACACCTTGCCTCTTACTGTGACACAGATTGGTTTCACACAAAAATTAACCAGGTTACACAAAGTGATGAATGCCTTATTGTAATGCAAGACTCCTGCTATATTGTTGGACAGACAATGGCACAAAATAGTAGCTTACAAACTTCAAAAGGATTCTACCAAGCTAAGTAAAGTAATAGTTAGTGTAGCTTTCCTGCATAGTTTTCACTGAAATGTTGATAATCCACTTGCCATGGCTTGATTTTAATTTGTGATGTCACTGTTCAATACTAATACTGAAACTACCACCTCACAGAATAACAAGAAAATGATTTTGTTTAGATAAATAAAAAATCTGTTTGTCATGTGTTAGGATGTTGATTTTGTATTTAAAATATTAGAGTATTTAAATATCTCATATTCGTTCCTTTTCCTTTTATTAATGCTACTATGATATCCTTTCTGAAACATTTATTTTCACTTTTAACCTTCACAAGCATTTATAGGATTTTGGTTATACAGTTTAGGAAAACATCCTGAACTTTAACAGTAACACTGAAACAAACATACAGTGGATAATTGATAAATTTGAATTACTTTACTACTGTGCATTTTATAATGCATCTGCACTGATTTTATTTCATGTGAATTTAGACTTCTAATCCCCTGTCAGCCACTATATTGTCATGTTTTATTTTTTCCTTATTAATATAGTTACTACTTTAACATTTGTTAAATTTTAATGAACATAAACTTCATTAAAATGCAGGTTTAAATTGGTTTTTGGTGACTGTGGTTGCCCTGCAAAAAAACAACTGGGTCTTTTCCCTATCCCTTCCCTCTCTCTTGCTCTCCAAGTCCAACTGTGTGGACTCTAAATATCTATTATTTTGTTCTACTTTCCTGCTTAACATAGAGATTATTTTTCATATCTGTGTGGACTGAAAAGTTACATGTATGGCTGAGAGACTGTACTGCAGATTTGTCTGCCTAGTTGTCCTGGTTTGAAGGACAGGTGTTTACTAAGGAAGGCAGGAGTCCCCCTCCCACCCCGGAATGGAAAATGTAACCTCCTTCCCTCCAAATTATTATAATTTTGAAATTGAGGGGCTTTCAGGCAAAGATATGAGGAATAGGAATAACAGGTCTTTACTGATATATATATATAT
>VYZQ01059246.1:2955-18921 GCA_013400655.1 Mystacornis crossleyi
TTTAAGCAAAGCTTACATACTCTTTGCTTTTAAGGCAAAAAGTGAAGTTCAACATGTCAATATTGGGCAAGTCCCACATTTTTCCTGACAAGTAACATCAAAGTCCAGAACAAAATTTTTTTAAAAGTTAAGTCCATTTCATTTGTTCAAGAAAAGACACATGTGACAAATTTTTGTAGCTCTACCCTTTTACATCTCTTGTTCATATATAGGTATAGGTCCCATTTTAAATGCTGCCTGAGGAAATAAGGCTAAACCTCCTAGATGATTAACCTTTTCCTTTTGGATCAAAATGCAAATAGTGTCTGTCTGTAGAGCATCCCTGCCCCTTGTCCTTTCCAATTTTGTGTTTTCTACTTTGTTTGCTACTAAGAAGCTTTCATATAAAGACACAAGGGGTCAGTGTTGTTGCACAGCAGTTTCACTGAAAAGGTGAAAAATGTGCTTCAGTACAGAGACTTACTTATTTTAATATGGCAAGTTCTGAGAGGAGCGTGAGCTCAGAGCACAGACCAAAACTGGCATTGTAAGTATTAATATGTTTCTTCTATGCATGTCTCCACAGAAGAAGAATTATTAAAGGATTTTTTTTCAATTTCAATTTTAACCAAGAAATAGTTAAATTTAATGTTTTCTAAATATTATATCAATACAACTTGAAGTTGTAAATGGATTAAAGAGGTAGAGGGAGATGTGAAGTTAAGCAGAAGGATCAATGTATTATGATTTTTTAAAAATTATGTATCAGAAAGCATATACATGAAGATACAGTGGGGTTCAGTACATCTCTCACTCCTGTTACACAGCAGTATAAATTCTGGCTCCAGATCTAGATACACAACATCCTTTTGCCAGCTGGGCTCTACTGACTTGTCAGTCAGCGCATCACCCAACATCAGATTGAAGCGAAATAAAATATATAGGTAAAGACAAACTGAGGACAGGGAGAAGTGCATTCAGCCTGTCAGTAGCTGTCAAAAGTACTCCTCTCCGTTGTGTTGTGTGTTCAGGTCTTGAAGAGTAGTTGACCTGAACTGCTGTTTCTGTTCTTAAAAATGTCTTACAGGTTAGAGCAGGGGCAGTAACAGCTGTAGAAGAGCAGTTCTTAACAGGTCACCATGTTCTAACATGACCTGTTGTCCCTTTAACTGTCTCAGCTGGCCAGTGGCAAATTTTGTGTGTCCATTTGGCTTTGCTTTCTGTAATTTGATTCAAAGACCTGGCTGCTCAAAAGTAGTAGTTAAAAACTTAATAGACAGAGATAAGCTCTTAAAATGGGGATATTCTTTCAATGGCATGTCGTTCTTGAAGGTCTCAAAACTTCCTCTCTTAAGTTTGGCTGAACTGATACTTCTTCTGAAGGACATAATCTGAAAAGTTCAGGTTAGAATTTTACCTCCATCTCTAATGATGGTGTTTGTCTTCAAGATGAAGATTAAGCATGTATACTCTTACACTATTGTGCAACTAAGTACACAAATAGCCCATGGAAAGGGAGAAGTACTCACTGGTGTATAAAGTCCTGACAGTATCTTTCTGACTAGTCAGGATTCAAGTCCATAGATGACTTTGCAGAAACATTACAAAAATCTTTCTTCTTTTCTATGACCGATAGGAACAGAGTGTTCAATATTTGATATTTAATCAAAACTCTGGCACCTCACAGTAATGCTCTTCTACTATCCCATGCTACGTGCATGGAGGGAAACCCTAGCCTCACTGAATTCCCTAGGAAAAAGTGTCCATTTACATGCATATAGGTATTAGCAAATATGGAAAACTCACCATAGTACCATAATTGTTTGCTTTGTGAAATGCCTGGTTACACACGATGTTTAGGACAGACACACTTCTTCCATGCTTTTGGCACAGTTCGGCCACTTGTGACCTGTTTCTTACCACCCATATTTTTGTTATACTGGATGGTGGTGTTTGCATAGTCAAAACTTGTTCACGACAGTGCCGGTAACCTGACTAATCTGAGCAGCAGCACCTGTGGTATTGCTGCAGATATGTATACCCAGAACATCAGTCTCTTCCATGTGTGTAGAAACTAAAGCTGTCTGGATGCATTAGCCTGGCTTTAACCCAAACTGGCATTTTCTGCACTGTATTTTAAGTGTTTCAGTGGGTCTTATTACTTCAGGTTTAGGCCTAAGCTGTCAGCAGCTTCTAGTTTAGCCAGGCTTCTGTCTGAGAATCCCAGAGTGTACAGAGAGAAAGCCTGTATCTGTCTGCAAAATACTGTGAAAGCATACCTAAAGATATGAAACAACCTACTGTCTGAGGTTAGTGACCTGCAGGAAGAGGAATGGTGCTATTCTTGGCTATGTTTTCCTTACATTTATGTGCTTAAGTTGAATTCTTCATTACTGTGTTATTCCTAAGCTTCTAGCAGTGAAGAGTATTATTCTTTATTGCATTTTTATTCTTTTCCCCCCATTTTATGTCTCTGGCAAAGGCTTTTGTTGATCTCCAATACAGTCTCCTTGGCATTGTTTGTAATTAGTCGTTCATTGTTATTTTGGTACTTGCATGAGATAATGTGGAGCTTTGTTTGTTTCCTTTCCTGGGTATTAGACTCGGAATAACTTTGAAAGCACTAGGCAGGAAGTGGAGAGACTCATGCAAAGAATGAAATCAGCCAACCAAGATTACAGACCACCAAGTCAGTGGACAATGGAAGGCTATCTCTATGTGCAGGAGAAACGTAAGTACAACGGGGAAGCTCCGTGCTGTTGTTTGCCGCAGTGGTTGACTGGTAGCAAGCTCTGCTCTGGCTGGCTGCCCTGCACCTTGCTGCAAACTCCCGACACTCTGCTTTGGCTCCCTTCTGTTTCCTGTACTTTCCCTGCCTGAACAGGGCCTTCAGTTCAGCCATCCGGGAGCACCTTGTACCAGAGACCTCCACTGACCCAGCCACCTTAATGAACATGCGCTTAATGGAAATCAAAGATGTAAGAAAAGGTCATCTAAGTACTGTCTTACCATAGTTCACCACAGCAGGTTTTATCCTCAGTAGCGCTGCAAGTTTTAAGAAGACAGTCTATTTTTTAATTGAGTAATAATCATGAAAGAAATCTGTGTTAAGTGGAAATTACACTGAGCCGTGCTAATGGAGGAGGGAGAAAAGGAGTGAAGCACTGGGCACATGCTGTGCTTCATTAAATAGTGAGAGGCCAACTTGACACCTTACTGAAAAGAAAATTTTATTCTGGAGTAACAGTAACACGGTGTGTAAATCACTGTGTAGTGGAAAAGGTACTAGTTGTATAATTCCTTGTCATGCAAGTTTACTTGCCTACAACCATTATCCTTATAGGTTCTTGTCAAATTGTGAGCAACTGGGTTAGATGTTTGCTATTCTTGAGAATAAATTCTATATATATTTATAACTGATATGCATGGTGGTAAATACCAGGTGTTTTAAAAATGGCACTAGGCCATAAATTTTTTTCTTTCTTAAAAATTTCTTCTTTCTTAGTAGAAATTCTTTCTACTCTTGGATGGCCAAGAGTAACAAACAAAGTTGCAACAGAGGTAGTTGGCTGCAATGTTTTAATGTAAAAAGGTGACTCCTTAACTCATCTAAAACTGCTTTGAGAGTGCTCATCCTACTTACAGTATGCTAAAAGAGATAATGAATTGCCATCAGAGGAAAAATTGATTCAAAATAATTACAGATTTTGTTATGCTAAGTGAAAATAACTTAAAATATAGGAGCAGAACAGCTAACTTCTGAGGGTGCATAACCATTTGACTTTTCAATTCATGACTTTACTTTCTTCCAAAACACAGGCAGTAGGAGAGCTTTCTCAAAGTCAGACCATGTAAATTTCCACAGCTACGTTTCTGGATTGCCTGACATCCAACTTACAAGACTGATGCAGTCTCTCATATAGCCACCACCTTTGTGGGTACACTGAGAAGGCAAAGCCTTTGTATCTATCGTAAAACTACTAGGTTTGTTTTCAACACTTTTTATTTAATTCTTCACATTAAAAGAAAACCCCAAACACAAACCCCTTATAATTTTTTTTTTTTTTTTTAAGTCAGAGTTCTTTCATTTTGTCTTGGTTCCAGACAGGACAGGGTTAATTTTTGCAGTAGCCAGGAGTTGGGCATGACTAGGTCTTTATTCAATACCACCTCTCATCATTTTCTGGGGATGGCAGAAGGGATTCCTTCTGGGTCCCGAAGGTGGCAGAGGGAGCACTCAGGTATTGTCAGGTGTTTCCATGTGGTCATCGCTCGCATATGAATCATTTGCCTCGTGCATTCTGTTATTAATACTGTTGCTGCTGCTGTTTGTTTTCTTATTTCATTGCTGTCTCCAGTAAATTGTTCTTAACTCAACCCATGATGTTTACCCTTTATGCTAATTCTTCTCTCCAGCCCACTGCAGGGGAGAGGGGAAGGATGGGGGAGGGAGTGAGCAGTGCATGGTTTGGAGTCTTTTGCTGGGAACATTAAATTGGGAAATACCATTCCTAAAGCAGAACACATTTTAAAAAGAATTAATAGGTCCGTACATAGTGTAGCTTGGAAAAATCAGTATCATGTTCTTTCCATAATTCTCATTGAAGAATCCATGAGCTTGTGTTGCTCTTTGCTACAGTGAACTTCTAGAAAATACGGGAGATCTTATCTATACTTCTAGGATCTAAAGAGAATTCTGGAAATTGTGGGAGAATATGCTCCATGTCCTCACAGCAAAGAACACATTGTAACTGCCTGTATCTGAACTGCATTAGTGTGAACCGAGTTTAAAATACCACTGAGCTTAAGCTCAAGAGGGTTTTGTGTTTAGATTCACTTAAGGTTCACAACAGTGCCCAAACAAAACTCTGGGTAATCCAGCAGTGAAAACATCTGCATCAGAGATCCTATACTTGGAGAAGAATTAAGAGGTAGTATGATGTGACCTCTCCAGGGTAAGGCACACATCCACTTACTTGGGAATTGCTGTAGATCTCACCTATAGCTATCCAAATTGAAGAAAAGTGGATCCCTAAGTGTTGCAGTGGGTGTCGGTGGTAAAAGTGCCGCAACCTTCCCAAAAGCGTCCCTGCAGGAAGCCCCTTCAGTAGGGCTGCTGCGCGCACAGTTGGCGAGGGCAATGCGTCTTCCCCGAGTGTCCACAGAGGATCCGGCACTCCCGAGTCGCTGATCCCCATCAAGGACGAACAGGGGAGGCCACGGAGGCACTCACACAAGCCCCCTCTGCCTCCGAAGCAACGGGCACACACATGCACACAAGCTGATGATAAAAGAGGCCAAGAAGGGTCTCCATATGGGGTTCCATGGGTGGGTTTATTGCAGCCACACACATGAAGGGTTCCAGGGACAAAGACAAGGAACAATGGAGGGTACAGGGTTTTATATGGAGGTGGAGAGAGCATCAGGAGCCCATGGTTTGAGGGCACAAGGGCGGTACAAAGGCGGGACTGGGGTAAGGGAACCAGCAGAGATACCGTGAGGGAGGGACTAAGGAACAAGGGCCATTGGGAGAGCAGGGAGAGGAAAACATTCTAGGGTACAGACATATAAGGGATAAAGGGGCAAGGAGGCCAACAGATCAATCAGGGGAACAAAACTGGGGTACATCAACATAGAGGTACAGTGCATCCTAGGAGAAGCTTTTCCTTGTTGCCCTAACCTGGGAAGGATTTCTATCCCTAGGGACTGTCCCTCTAATGGACCCTTCTTGTCCCTTGTCCTATGCTGTCACAACAACAGGCCCACCAGCCCCCACACCTAAGTACAGAATAGTATACTTTGTGAACATGTGCAAGTGTCATTTTGTGGACATGGTCAGTTGTGCACCACTGTTACAGCCACCTCTTCCCCAGCAGAACTCCCTTCAAGGCATGAAAGGCCAGTGTTTCTTGCTGAAGGTACTACCTCTGCCACCCAGTGTTTTATCCCTCATCTCTAAACCAGTGTGTTTTAAAGTGCACAGTTCCTTTGCTTTTTTCATATAAGGAAATCTGTCAGTGTTCAACTACCTAAGATTAAATCTCTCTCTGAGCTGGTGTCATTTTACCCACTCCCTTAAGGTAACACGTAGAAGAACAGCCTTTCTTTGACACTACTAAAAGCATTTGTTACCTTTAACAAGAACTCTGAAAGTAAAGGAAAATACAGTCTCGTTTTCTGACTTCATCCAGTTTTCTGCATTTAATACCAGACTTCCAAGTTTCCCTAAGAGGAAGGATCTAATACTGAGTTGTGTTTCCCATGGGTTGATAAAATCACAACTGTATTTTCTAGGCAGAAAAATCCTCAAGTTCTGTTCTTGCCTGTTTCCTGCCTTGTTACCATAATAGAATGCTGTTACACATCCAGTTGCCAAAGAAAGTCAGTCTGCTGGAAGTTTGTTGGTCAACCTTATCAAGCTGCAATATATGAAAATTACACCTGAACAACATGTTCAGATTAAATAATAAGGAGTAAGCTGTATGTAGATGCTGCTATGTTTCATTCTTTTACTCTTACCTAATTCCAACTATAATAGTGATAAAATGACAATTACTTTTAATACTATTTCTCTCTACTCTAGGACCCCTTGGATTTACATGGGTAAAACATTACTGCACTTACGACAAAGGAACAAAAACTTTTACAATGAGTATAGCTGAAACAAAATCTGGTGGAAAAGTGGTGAGTTGCATGTACATGAACACATAAATGAGCTGCATATTCTATCTTTTATGTTAAGCATTTAAGAACTGCTGTTTTCATAGATGGCTGTTTTCATAGATGGCTGTTTTCATAGATGAAGCAGTATATGTATTATATAGCATGGCTAAGTGTTTAAGTAGTGTTTCTTTTAAAACATATTTACACCAAAAATTAAAAAACTTCTCTAATGTGGTTATTGTAAATGCGTAGGAAATTTATCACATTTGCACAGAATCATAGAATGGATGATATTTGGAAGGGGGCTCTGGAGATCTCCAGTATAAACTCAATGGAGGGTTAACCAGAACAGATTGGTGAGGTCTGTGTCCAGTCAGGTTTTAGATATCTCCAGGGATAGAGCCCTCTATGAGCAACCTGGTCCAGTGTTTGACCAGTATAAAAAAGCTTTCATTTAAGTTCAAATGGAATTACTTCTATTTGTGTTTGTGGCCCTTGCCTCTTGTCCCTCCACTGGGCACCACTGAGAAGAATCTGACTCAGTCTTCTATACGCCTTCCCATGAGGTATTCCCATGAGGATCAGTCACTGATATGATCCCTCTTCTCCAGGTCAAACAGTCCCAGCTCTCTCAGCTTCTCTTCATATGACAGATCACAGGATCATCAAGGTTGGAGGAGACCTTCAAGATCATCTGTCCAGCTGTCTATGTAGCACCACCATAATCACCCCTAAACCATATTGCCAAATGCCACATCCAGGCTCTTCTTGGACACTTCCAGAGATGGTGACTCCATCACCTCCCTGGGCAATTTATTCCAATGCCTAACCACTCTTTCAGTGAAAATTTTATTTTTAATATGCAATCTGAACATCCCATGGCACAACTTAAGGCTTCTCCCTCATGTCCTTTCACTTAAGACATNACCCCTAAACCATATTCCCAAATGCCACATCCAGGCTCTTCTTGGACACTTCCAGAGATGGTGACTCCATCACCTCCCTGGGCAATTTATTCCCATGCCTAACCACTCTTTCAGTGAAAATTTTATTTTTAATATGCAATCTGAACATCCCATGGCACAACTTAAGGCTTCTCCCTCATGTCCTTTCACTTAAGACATGGCAGAGGAGACCACCTCACTAAAGCCTCCTTTCAGGTAGTTGTGCTCCAAGTCCTCAGTGACCTTGGTAGCCTTTAGCTGGACTTGTTGTAGCACATCACTGCCTCTTATGTACCAGAGAGCCTGGACACAGCATTCCAAGTGTGCCTCACCAGTGCTGATTGCAGGGTGAGGCTCTCCTTCCTCCACTCACAGGCAGTACCCTGCCTGATGCATCCTAAGAGCTTGGTGGTTTGCAGCAAGGTCGTATTGCTGGCTCACGGTCAACTCATTGCCTGCCAGAACCTGAAATTCCTTTTCTGCCAAGCTGCTCTCCAGCCTGTCAGCCTCAGCCTGTCCTGGTGCCTGGGCTTATTCCTATTCATGCTGAGCAGTATTAACCCCTTGGGCATAGCACTAGTGCCTGGCTGCAGCTGGACTTCTGCTGTGAGCTCAGCAGTTCTCAGTCCACCTCACCGTATCACCCCTACTTCACCTGTACTGGTCAGTAAGGATGTAGTAGGATGTAGTGTCAAAAGCCTGGCTAAAGTTGAGATAAACAAAGTTCATTGTTCTTCCATCATACACTGACCCATCCATCGCATTGTGGAGGGCTATCAGGTTGATCCTGTGTGATTTGTCCTTTATTACATTAATACTGACTACTTCCTGTCACCTATCTGCCCTTTAAATGTTTGGAATGACATTTGCTTCCTTCCATTCCTCAGAATCCCCAGCTGTGTCAGCCTTGCCAATGTTATAGAGAGGTCTCACCATCACAGTTGTCAGAATTAGGAGTTAGCTTTATTCTTCAGAAATCTTTTTATCTACGTATGAGAGTTGGCAGAATTACATGATTTTCATCCTAAAAGGAATGTAATCAAGTTACATTCGCAGGTGTTTGTAAGACTTGACTTTAGCGAATTTTCTGAAATATAATGATTAAATAACAAATACATGACAGAAAGCTATTAACTGTAGTCTTAATATACAGAAAAAAAATATTGTATCTATTCATAAATAATTTTAAACCCTGTGTTAAGACATGTTCTTTGGACTGTTCATGCAGTTAAATTTAAGATGAAGCCAAGGTGTATAAGCATACTGCCTATGCTAATTTCATTTTGTTTTGTTTTGTAGAATGGCCTAGTCACAAGCTCACCAGAAATGTTCAAGCTAAAATCTTGCATCAGGAGAAAGACCGATTCAATTGACAAACGTTTCTGTTTTGATATTGAAGTATTTGAGAGGTTTGTTTCCATTGTGCTAACAATTTGAAAATAATTGCAACCAATACATGATAATTACTCCTGTAATAGGAACACGTATATATCAATATATTTGTATACAGACAAACTAGGCTTTCGAAACTTAATACTTCTTTGTTCAAACCTGGTTTTCTGATTTAATTTACTACAAAGCATATGTGTTGTCTTTACTACATTATGTTTGCATTCAGATACAACATGGATTCTTATGGAATGTGTGGCAAAACTGACTACCCTCTTTTAGAAACAGATCATAAATATTTTTATAAATACTTGTTAGTAAGCATATTCTGTTTTTAAAAATCTCTGTTGCTTTCAGAAATGTATAGTAACACGGGTTTTTTTCCTACCTTTTTTTTTCTCTTACTTCTGGATATTATATCAGATACATGAGTACAGCTTTCCTATATTTAAGGTATAAGTATACAGTACTTTGCAGGAGTATTTTTTCCAAGCTTGGGAATAAAGAGAAGTATTGAGTTCATTTCTATGTTAAAATATGATAGACTGACTTTTGTAGTTGTTGTCTTTAAAAATGTTTTATGACTGTTAGCAAACTTTTAAAAAACAGACGTGTTTTATACCTAGCTCAAAATTATTCTGTTGCGTCAGAAGCTGTCAACTTTCTCTAACTTCTCTCTGTCTTTTATATATTTACTCACGTCACTATGCATTTGGATTCTGGCTTTGGATACTGTTTAAGAAAAATAGTAACTTCAGTGAATGTGTGTGTTTTTGACAGACCTGGAATCATCACACTACAGGCTTTTTCAGAATCCAACCGCAAACTTTGGCTCGAAGCTATGGATGGAAAGGAACCAGTAAGGATACTTTTTAAATTTTCTTATCATTTTTAAGTTTTCTGGCTCACATATTAAGGAAAGACGCTAGTATACATTTCAGATATTCTGTTGCAATACCAACAAATACAGTTCTTTTCTTTGTGAGACACTAATGCAAGTACATAGTGAAGATAAGTACAGAGTAGTAAAGAAGATCTATTATTTTAAGCCTACATTTATATATTATTTTATGTTAGGATATTTTAAGTAATAATAGTTAAAGTAATATGATAGCATGTTGTCTTAATAGGATTCATGGTTCAGGTGACATATGTGAAGGGGTAGTTATTACAGTGGTAAAGAACAACCATCTTTTGGGCAGTGTCATGGAGTAAACAATTAGTACCATCTCAAAAGGCATTGCAGAGAGCAGAAAAATGTGTTGAAAGCTACTGAGAGACAGGCTTGTCTGAGTTTCCTTCCCACTATTTGTATACTCTTAAAGTAGTCACTGAATGAAGGTGATGTCAGACCTGTATCTGATAGGAAAAGAATGGTTGTTTGGTTTTATGAAATAGATGAGTGCTTTTACATGCTTGTTGTTTGACTGAATCAGTACAGAAGTTATAATCACTAGCTGCTTTGAAATTTAACTGATTTGGACTCAGTAAATCTGATTTCTAATGCGTTGGTTGCATTATGGTAGCACAGAGCTGTTAACCCGGCTGTGTGCTGGAGCAGTAAATGTCAAGAGATGGTGAAAGGCAAGATTGAAATTTCCCTAGCAGCAGTCTACTACATAGCATATTGCAACTACTAACAAACCTGGCAATAAAGGATGTAAAGCACAAACATTGTCCTATTTCATTGTTGTTTGGTTGTTTTCTTTTTTTACAGATCTACACTCTGCCGGCCATAATTAGCAAGAAGGAAGAAAGTAAGCTCTTTATGTTGAGTTACCATATATTGCTAGATTTCTGTAATCTTACAGTTTCTTGATACATGTGTGGGAGAAAGACATTATTTTATATTTTATTTCTATTGCTGTGAAATAACTTTGTTGGATATTTAAACTTTCCCTGGCACAACTNCTAACCTCATACAGTTGGCCTTGGTCCATCACATCTTTTTAGTTTTAGGTGTAGATGCACCTATTAGACATACACTGAGTAACAAAATTAGTGTATTTAAAGGTACTGTGAGATTTGTGTACATAACTGTATTAACACTGTATTAACACATTGGTTATTAACATCATATTACATTAACACAAATATGTAAAAGTAATTTAAATAATATGTCTCAGAGAAAGAGATTTGTGAAATTTGCACATGCATCTTCCTTGGAGGCATATTTGAAACTCTGAAAATCTGAAATTTAAGCCACTATATCTGTTCTTTCATATGATGGTGTTTATTTTAATAGTGACAAATATGCTGTTTAAAAATTGTTATTTAGGTAGTTAGAGCAGTGGGCACTGAAGATGCAACATTATTGAGAAATACATTCACTTGAAATAAGATGACTAATTAAAGTCAATAACAAGGATTGTTTTCCTACATTACCATTTTATGAGTGATTATGTGCATATGCAAGGAACAAAGAGTATTGTTGTGTTAAAACCAATGGATATGTTCTGGTCATAATGTAGGTCCTGGACTTTTAAAAGCATTTTGCTCAGCAGCTTTCAACTGTATTTTTAGAGAGGCCACTGATTGCTGAGAAAGACAGTAGCCTCTAATGATACAGAATATTAAGCCTCTAATGGTACAGAATGATTAGAAAATTGGGTTTTGAATGCTAAGGATATATGTACAAAGACCCTATTACACAACAACTATCATAATGTTATAGATAACCATGCATCAGCCCTCCTTGACTAGTGTGTGAATGTAGCTAAACAGAAGATTTTGTATTTTGATGCTGGAAAGTAATTACCCTTTTTTTTTTATAGTGTTCTTAAATGAAGCAGGTTTCAACTTTGTGAGAAAATGTATTCACGCTGTAGAAACAAGAGGTGTGTATTAAATCACAAATAAGGTATTAGATTGCTATGACTTTTTTTTCTAAAGTACAACTTTTTTTAATTCTCGTGTTGTACATCTGTGCTTTGAAGTGCATCCATTATTTGGTTTGGGCTTCTCAAATTTTATCTGGGTGCTTTACACTCCACTCAAAACTGTTTTCTCCAGTTCCAACAACAATTCTTAACATGTCATTTAAGTGAGGTTTTTAAACTTTTTCTGTAATTTCTTGTTAATTAGGCAGCTTAATACACAATTGCACACATCATTAGTCTTTAATTTGTGTGCACTGACTTGTCTTTTCTTGTGGTACAACTATAGGGAGTCTCAGCTCCCAACTTTGGTTTCAGGTGTGAAATCTGAAGACCCAAAAATGACATCAACATTCTCTGCTGGTACATCTTGGTTTTTTGCAGAGTATAACTCCTATAATTTTATCACTCATGTTGAACATTGTTTATTACTTTTTTTTTTAGTGTTTAGCAACATTTAGTGTTTAACAACACTCATTTTTGGTAGTGGGAATGTATAAAAAGGAAGTAATGATCACTGATAATGAGGTGGTATCTTACAGTAAGTTTTAAATGGAGAGTTATGGCTGTATCATCTCCTATAAAGTGAGATGGCTTTTTCTTGAACTGTCAGGGTGCAGATCCCTTCTAATCCAAATGTGGTCTCTGTGCAACTTTGAGCTGGACATGAATTGTTTCTCAACCAGCAGTGATACCATTGTTGAATCACTGCTGACTCAGAGCTTGCATTATTTGCTGTGTCAGGGAGGGTAATAATGGGTTTCAAAACAAAAAACATAGGTTATCTAAGTGAGATCAGATTTAAGCGTGTTGTTTTCAGAGGAAAATTAGCCAATTTTTAAATAGTAAGGCTTGAAGTGGGGAGAATGAAGGACATTTAAATCCCGCTGATTTTAAAAGGCAGTTAAAAATAATAAAATAATCATGACTGAAATAATCAAACACTGTATTCTGAATGTCACTCTTGAAACATTATTTGTTATTATTATCTGTGCTGTTAATAATGACCTGGAAATTTTAACTGGCAACACAAATTCTCAACAGATATGTTACAACACTATACAGTATATATTTTTATTTTCAAATAAATGACAATCACATCTTATTTGAAAGGAATGATGGTCCAAGCAAACATAGGTGAATATTAATTCCACTGACATCTAGGCAGTATAAACTTGTTGATGTGTAATGTGTTTTAAGACTGCTTTTGGGTCTTATTTTTCACTTTTCCTAGCCATCACCTTGTTGTTTGCTAATACGGGTCATTTCTATGCAGAAGGGTTCTGTTAGTGTAAAATTATGCTTAGTGTATAGTATGGTGTGGACTCAGGGGAATGGATTTATTAATATCCCACAAGAGATTGCAGTAGGGTAAAGCAGTACTTAAAGAATGTAATGGTACAGTTTTCCATAAATACATTTAGATGTTTTGAAAAGATACACCAAGGACGCATCAGCGTATATTGAAATAACCATATTTTCATTATTTTCTTTTACTTGTGTTCCCAATGTAGGTATTACAATCCTGGGGCTGTACAGAATAGGTGGTGTAAATTCCAAAGTGCAAAAGCTGATGAATACCGTATTTTGTAAGTGTGTGTGCTGTGGTCCCATTTGCCTTAATTGCTGTGCTCGGAAGAGCGTGTCATGATGTTCACAGTTTTGTGTGTGCACTTACTTACTGCCACTAAATTGAGTTTGCATTCTTAAAATGAGTGATTCATCTGTAGTTTCTTGTCTGCATTGGTATTCACTTCTGTGTGTTATACATGAGCAAATTACTTACAAAAATGCTTTTCTTCTTCTAGCTTTAAAGTTCTATTTATTGATATATATTTGGCTTGTTCCAGAAGTTCTCCAAAGCTTAGTTCCGTAACACATAATTCTCAGCTTAATAAACACGTGTTCCAGTCTTTCACTTTTCTTGCTGGTTGAGCTCTCTGATGCCTGTGTTTGCATGTCTTAGACAAATGCATTAGTAATTGTCTGTGGACTTGGGCTTACTCAACCCTTTGATACAGTACATAAAGTTAATGTTTACAGTTACTAACCATGAGCAATAAATTTATTTTTATTAATACTTTGGTAGAGATGAAAAGATTTTAATTGATCAGATTTGTGGTTAGTCTAGCTAATAAATAATCAGTTGAGCTAAATGGCTGATCTGGTAACTTTTGTTTTGCTACTTTTCTGGTTAATGTGTCAGACTAACAAAATCCTAATTAAAATTTCTACCAGCCCCTAAATCTCCTCCTGATATGGATATTGATATGGAACTTTGGGACAATAAAACAATAACAAGTGGACTAAAAAACTACCTCAGGTAAGTATGATCCCACACAGTCTCAGTATTCCTTTTCTGGCCCAATAATCTTTGGCTTGTTAATATCATATTACATTTCTTGTATCCACTGCCATGGTGATAATTGAGTATTTTATTATCCTGCTTAATATTCCCATGACTATGTATAGTAATACACACCTTCTACCTTTTTAAGATAATCCTGCCTTATATAGCCCTAAATTCAATTAATTGCATGTATTTATTTAAATTTTTTGTGTTAAACACAAAGCATGTTGTACTCAGTCTTTTGTCTGAAAATCCATTAGGTTGTATACCATAAGATTTTGTGACATTATGGTTGAATGCAAATCCCAGCAAAAACATGGGTTTTTATCTTGTGCTCTTACTATCTTCACAAATAAAATATCCTTCCTGTTGTTTTTGCTGATAAGAGATGGAATATTCAAACATTATGGTACTTCTGAGATAACGCTTTCGGATCTCAATATATAATGTTCAAAAGAGACATAATAGAAAGTATCCAGCCCACATGGTGCATGTTCTATGCCTTCTAAAAATCTAGATTTCCTAAACAAGTCAACTAACAAAGGGCAGCATCAGAAATCCCTATTAACCTGGAAAACATGCCTAGAATTTATAGCAGAATGCACAAGTACATTTCATTGAAATGACTGGCTTTGACTGAAGAAATTTATAATGCATCTTCAGAAGCACAAGTCCTTGTGGCTACTGTGTTTGTGAAATTAGGACATGAGCTAGCAAGCAGTAGCTGTGTGTTTGTGTCTGTAAGGCAAATCACAGTGTGCCTTTCAGAGGATAACTCTTTTTAAGAACTCTCAGATCAGAATTTCAGTACCAAATTTCATCATATTTTTGCCTTTCTTGGGCAAGAGGTTGCTTCTGCAGCCCTCTATACCATTTCTGCAGCTGTATTTACTCCTGTCCTACAATATGGAAGACAGGAACCATTAAGGCTCTGTGTTGAAGTAACATTTTCCTTATTAACTTACATGGTGACACCAGATTCAACTCAAATTGATTTTCAGACTGTGTACATAACACAGTCTGAGTTGTATACTACTTGTAATCATTCATCACTGAGTTGGATTTCCTAGGACCAGTAGAATATTGTGCAGATGTTGAGGGCTATCATAATCACATTCATAAAACTTAGATTTTGATTCTGTTTTAAATATCCTTTTAATTTGGTTTTTTTACACCCAGATGTCTTTCAGAGCCACTGATGACTTTCAGGCTGCACAAAGATTTCATTGTTGCTGTTAGTAAGTAAAAAGTAAAATGATAAATACACTTTCATGAAAGTAATATTGTTTCTGACCTCTAATCTCCTCAGTCACTATCTTTACTTTTCTCCTTGCTCTAATATGCAGCAGTACAGCCCTCAAAACAGAAAAGTCACAGTAGATGAAGCTGTTCAGTGATTTGTTTTGATCTTTTTAGTGGTTCTGTGTGACTGCCTTCTGCATGAGGTTTTGAACCCTCATTAATGTGTATGTTTGTTTGTTTGTTTGTTTTATATAGGCTGATAATTCTTTTGTTACATTCTTCCCTCTCATCCAGGGACCTTTATTTTCCTAGGAAATCCNNTGCTTTGAGAAATCAGAAAGGGCAAAAATGAGCTCCTTTCACAAATGGAGTAATTGGATTCAAAGATAGCAGAGATTGTTTTTCTAATTACTTCAGTTTAGAATTTGAAGATATTTCTCCATTTTCTCTTGTCTTGATAAGAATAAAAGACACTAAATAATTTTAGCTATTTTAATCTATATTTCTTAGATTAAATCTTGGA
>VYZQ01059247.1:0-17713 GCA_013400655.1 Mystacornis crossleyi
TTTTTTTTTCATTTCCTTTTGGTTTGTTTGTGGGAGTTTTTGTTGGGTTTGCTTTTTTTTTTTTGAATCTTTGTGGTTAAACCTGGACTGTTCAGCCATTTCCCCTTGCTGGTGAACTTCAGCTGAATTTCTCCACTTGGAATTACCTGTTGCTGTGTGGCTCCAAAAGTGCTTTGACTGCTCCTCAGCATCTGTAAGCATCATCCACAGGTTTCCCACCTTGCAAGGCTACCTCACCATCATTTCTACCCTCAAATATGACTCAGAATGTGTTTGAAACTAAAAAAGGCCAGGGGACACTGCTGCATCCGCTAATCTGTTCTGCTACATAATTTCTAGCATAGCATGGGGAGTTTTCATCCATTTCCTCCTGAACTGAATTCCAAACCTCGGATCCAGCCTGGGTGCTGAGTTACCACGTGTGGTAGGAAGGAGTGAGGGAAAGCACAGCTCCCACAGCCCCTGCACTGGGCAAGTGTGGGAGGAAAGCTGCAGACCTGAAACCAAGCTCTTGAGATAATGAATGAGGCGAGGCTGAGTGATCACTCTTCCCCACGAACTGTGTCCAGACCAAATATTCATTGACAGCCTCGGCCTGATTGTCCCAGGATTGTCTGTGCTGCAGTTAAATCTGCATAATCTGAGTTATGGGCAGAGGCAAGGGTGGTTTAATGGCATTGTAGGTGCTTGTGCCTTTGAGGAGACCACTACAAATAATTTTTGTCGGTAGCATATGACCTGGGGGAGGAGCAAGCAGTGTTCTGAACTGCTGTTGAAACAGGAGACCTTGACTGGAATTCTTGGCAGAGCCTGCCAGTGCAAGATCAGCTCCTTTCTAGCTGGGACAGGAATTAGATGAGAGAGATGAAGGCAGCAACTTCCCTTGCCCTGGTGGAGTGATCTGCCTCTGGCAGAACCAAGAGAAGGAGTCATTTTTGCCCTGTGGCAGGGGTTCCCCAGAAAGCAGTTTAGTGATGGGATTTTGTTGCAGTTTAACTTTCCCTGGGGTTGTTCTTGGAGTTTGGTTTTCTCATCGGGTGTGATTTCCTGACTGATGCAGGCAGCAGGAGGACATACTAAATCAGAGCGCATACTAAATCAAAATCAGAGAAATATGGAATCACAGAATCAGAGCTACTGCTGGTGTGTTTACTCTTTACTTTAACATAAGGAAACATTTCAGGTAGAAAATGGAACATTTAGAGGGAATAGATGGCAAAACGTGGGTATTTGTCCAAAACCAGCTGTTTCTGTGTTGTTAGTACTGAGGTCTGCTGGATCAGAGTGTCCCAAAAATGGACTGACATGTGAATTGTAGCATGTAAATGTATTTATAGACTCCTAGAATGGGTTGGGTTAGAAGGGACCCTAAAGATCACCTAGTTCCAACCTGCCTGCTGTGTATGGGGACACCTTCCGCTATCCCAGGCTGCTCCAAGCCCTGTCCAGCCGGGCCTTGGACACTGCCAGGGATGGGGCAAGCCACAGCTGCTCTGGGCAGCCTGTGTCAGTCAGTACCTCACCACCCACACAAGGAAGAATTTTTTCCTGATATCAGATTTAAACCTACTCTTATTCAGTTTGAAAACAGTTTTCTGGTTTTACTTTTGCTTCTTCTGGTCTCTGACAGCACAGAAGCATTCCCAAAAAGCCGGTGCTAACCCTTTCAGGCCAGTGTAACCTTTACTTAATTGCACGACTGACATAACCTCATGTGGCTCTTGAGATACAGAGTGAGATAAGGCCCCTGCCTAGGGGAGCTGGCTCTCATTAACAGTGATGGATGATGGCATTGACTCCTGGGATTAAGATCAGGGGCTGATAAGGTGGAGGAGAAGTGCTATGGGGAGTGCATTGTTCATATCAGCTCTCACCTCGTGAGGGTTGGAGCAAACAATAGATAATTTACATTCCTCACTGCTCCCTGCTCTCAGCCGTGTGTGCACGTGGCTGCTGGCTCACTGGCAGAACCTTGCTGGAAGCCCAGTCCAGGCAGGATTGGAAAAGGAAGCTTCACCAGAGGAGGGAAGATGCTTGGCACAGAGGCGGCAAAGAGAGGGAAGCTGAGGGAGCGTGGTGGGAAAGCGGGGTGAGGGAGAGGTGCAGCCTGGGGGTGGGGAGAGGTGATGCTGCAGTGTCGGGGAACAGCAGAGCCTGGGAGCTGAGGGCAGGATGGGCCCTTGCATGAGGATGCTTCACAGAATATCCTGAGCTGGGAGGGACCCACCAGATCATGGAGTCCAGCTCCTGGCCCTGCACAGACGCCCCAGCAATCCCACCCCGTGCATCCCTGGGAGAGGTGTCCAAACGCTTCTGGAGCTCTGGCAGCCTCGGGGCCGTGCCCATTCCCTGGGGAGCCTGGGCAGTGCCCAGCACCCTCTGGGGGAAGAGCCTTTTCCTGATATCCAACCTAACCCTCCCCTGGCACAGCTCCAGCCATTCCTGGGTCCCGTCCCTGCTCACAGACAGCAGAGATCGGTGCCTGCCATGTCCATACAGGCTTTTCCCTGCTCTCCAGTCCTGAGCCCCCTTTACGGATTGTGACCTTTGTGATGAGACTGCCTTAAAGCACAGTAGGATGGAGCCAGGGCACCAGCACGGTGAAGTTTGATCACGCTGCAGGGTAGATAAAATGCTGGTAGTCTGAAGCTGGGGTCAGGTAAAGCAGGTGGTGAAGGGACTGTGCTGGTTAGGAGTGGACATAATGGATGGAAAGAGCAGTTAATGGCACTTCTTGGCAGACGGGTTTCTCACAAAGCTCTGCTTCTCATGTGACATCCTCAGAGACCTCGGTGCAGTTAACCAGAGAGGCTCTGCAGTCCCTGGAGGCAAACTCTTCCTGGGCTTTCCACAGTCCACTGGGCTGGGTGTGGGCTGACCTTGGCGAGTTTGAAAATCGCTCTGCCGTGTTGCAGCACATCCTTAAGCACGCAAAGGGTTACAAACATGGGACCCTGGGTTCCCCATGTTGTATTTCCCACCATGTGAGATGGGAAAGGAGGTTTCTCTTTCCACTGGGGAGCTGGGTGACTAAGGCCATCCACAGGCAGGTTTTAGGGAGTAGAATGCAGGTCCTGGCATCACAGAATAGTTTGAGTTGGAAAGAACTTTTAAAACTCATCCCGTTCCAACCCCCTGCCATGGGCAGGGACACTGTCCACTATCCCAGGTTGCTCCAAGCCCTGTCCAAGCTGGCTTTGGACACTTCCAGGGATAGGGCAGCTGCTCTGGGCAACCCATGCCAGTATTGTCATAGAGAGAAATTTTGATTAAGCCCATGTTGATGAAACAGAGCCAGGTTCCTGTAGACAAAGAGCACTGCTTTGTAACAGATTATCATATTGTGAAAAGATTAGCCCATGATTTAGCAAGGAGAGGAAGAGCAGACATGTTGTACATGCTCTGAGGGGCAATCACTCATTTGTCTGTCGGGTTCAGTTATTTTGAATAGTCAGGGCTTTTGCCCTTTTTCTCTGAGTATATAAACAATTCTGAGTTATCTTTTGAATGCTTTTGGATAAGTTCCCAGGAGAACGTAAATCTTGGATGGATTTGTAACATGCCTGTAGGCAGCTGTCTTCTCCAGTACTGGTTTGTGGTTACCTCTTCTGTGACCAGTGGAAAATTTGGTTATGTGTACATGGGGAGCACAGGAGCAGCCCTGTGTGACTGAGGTCAGACTCTTTGGGTGCGTTTCTTTTGTTGCTTCCTCCCAGCTTCACCTAAAAACGCGTATTTCTGCAGGACTTACCAATAACCATCACTCTTTGGAAGGAAAGTGGAACAAAGGAATGTGCAAAAATTGCTGACATGATTATCAGTCACATCACAAATGGGGCTTCTGTTGCCTCCTTAGATTTATTACCTAAACCTGCAGCATACAAGTCAGCAGGCTCCTCTGGGAGAAGCATTGTTGTATGGACAATGCGACTTTCCTGCATGGCATTCTTGTGGACATTCCTCCTCAGCTTTTTGGGCTCCAAAATTCCGTGGCCTGCCACGTGCTCTAGCTTGAAGGGCGGCACTGGTTTTGCCCGGATGGTGTGTGTGAGCCTGGTGGATTCCTTGCAGAATTCCCACCCTGGGAGGGAGTGATGTGCTTACAGCTGAGACTTCCAGCACTGGGAAGGCCCTGATGCATGGTTTGATTTGCTGTGAAGGACCATCCTACAAAGTCTCAGCAGAATTTAGGCTGGACCTGCGCACATTTCATCCCTTGTGTGTGACTCCTCCTTTGACCCTTGCTGATGCTGAAGATGAAGAGACAACTTCTGCTTTCAGGAGGTTCAAGTCAGGGGGAAAATGTTCTTCTGGAATTTTCACTGAAGGCAAAATATGAAACAATGAACATTTCTGTAATAAAGAAAAAAGCCTCTGATATTCAGTGGGGAAAGCCTGGATATCTCAGTCTCACCCAGCCTGTGTCTCTAGCATGTTAAATGTAACTCATTTCTGTGGCACCCCCTTTGCTGCCTCTCAGCACATCTACAAACACCTCAGGGACAAGCACAGATCTCCTTTTCTTCTCTGTTCCTGCTATTCTGCTCTTATTCCCCAGCAGGACTTTCAGTTCACAAGGTAAAATCATAGAATCATTAAGGCTGGAAAAGAACTCAGATCATAGAGTTCAGCCCTTAACCTGAATTAGCACGGAATTCACCTCTAAACCACGTCTCCAAGTGCCACATGCCTTTTGAACACTTCCAGGGATGGAAATTCCACCACTGCCCTGAGCAGCCTGTTCCAGTGCCTGACCATCCCTTCTGTGAAGAAAATTTTCACAGTATCCAGGCCAAACCTCCCCTGGCACAACTTGAGGCCATGTCAAACATCTCTCATTTGGTTTATTAGGGGCATTTGCCCTTTCAAAACTATTTTATCTCCCCTCTTTGCCTTTAATCAGCATTCACCTTTGTCTGAGTAAAATAAAAATCTTTAACATGGCAAATTCATCCCAAAGCTGTATCACTCATGCTTTGTCTATGTGTAATCTTGTGCTCTCTTATTTAAAACCCCACTATGTTTTGGTCTTTTGTTACAGTGCTGTGTGGATCCTTTCTTTCTTGAATCCATTTTTAGGGAATTCTCCAGTTAAATGAGTGTAATCTTAAAGTGTCTTCTGAATCATGAGATTGAAAGGTGGTCAGATGATATGTAATCTGCCCTTTCGGAATGCCTCAGTGATAATTTTGTTGATTTCCCAGATCTTTGGGGAATGTTGATCCTGTACCTGGATGGAACAAGTCACTTGCGGACTTGTGGAGCCTTTTGCCATGTTACATGTTTTTCATCATTCTGCATCCCACAGAAATGTAATTCTGTGCCTTCAGGTGCTTCAGGAGGGAACTGAACGGTATCTGCTTTCCAGCAAGATGCTGAGGGCAGCTGGGGTGGAGTGAACTCCAGTGAGGGTCCTGCTGATGGATGCCTGTGGGTGGACAATGCCGTGGCAGGGCCATGGATGCAAAGAGACTCTGAAAAAAGCTCCGGTAGGAACTGCAGGGTGTTGTAGCTAAAAGATGTCAAGGATTAGTGAATTTGAAATGTTTAGTGGTTCTGGAGAAGATAGAATGCTTTCCCAGAGGGGTTGGTGGCCATGTCCACCGCCAGCAATGCACTGCAAGCAAACCAGGATTAAGGAAATGGAAGAGGGAATGATGGCTCAAAGAGCCATTCATGATGGGATAGCCAAAAAGAGGAGGTATTTCTCGGGGCAAAGGACAGAAATTCAGCATCCCCAGGGGATTTGTTTGTTCTGTGGATAAAACTTTGGTTTATTCATGTAGCAAGCTTGCTCACTGCTCAAAGTGCCTGGCAGGAAAGCTACACAGAGGTGCCTCTTGTTGCTAAGCCACCACCACAAGACTCCTGCTGCTGAGTGGGATTTCTCCCTGTGGGGAGGGAGAGTTTGTGTTCTAAGGTATTTTGTATGTGGGCAGGGCTGAGTCACCCACACAGTTTAGATAAAGGCGAGCTGAAGGTGAGTGATGGGTTATGGTGAAGGGAATCGGAGAGGTGTGCCAGGGGAGTTAGCACCCTGGATCCTCATATCCCAGCTGCTGCTTTGTGTGCAGGGAGTGCACGAACAGAGAGAGGGGCTGTGTCCTCCTCTGGCTGAGAGGAAAGCCAGGACATTTCAGACAGTGGGACGTGGCCAAGCGTCCTGCATTTGCTGCCCCTTGCTGCAGTTATTCTCTGTCACATGAGCAGAGGAAAACGACAAAGAGCAAAGGGAAGATGTGGATGACCTGGGAATGTGTAGTGAAAAATATATCACAATTCCGGTGAAAAATATATCACAGTTCCAGATACAGGAGATTTTCTTATTTTCTTGTTCTGCAGACAAAAGAAGGTTCGTGGGGAGACAGATGTAACACAAGCCACTGCTTATGTGGCCTCTTTGCCATTACTAACAAAACCTCATCTATCTTTTTCACCCGCACATAAGGTGATCAACATCAGGATGTCTAATGAGGTGAATAACCAGTTCATGAGGGCTGCCAGATGAGGTAACAGCATTTCTATAGACCAGCAGTGAAGAGGCCTTACACAGATACCTCTTGTCTGCTTGCTGAGAGTCCTGGTTGTGTTTTAGCATCTCAACACAAACAAATCAGTCCCAGAATGATTTAGGTTGGATTAGATCTTAGAGCTCATCCAGTCCCACTCCCTGCCATGGGCAGGGACACCTCCCACTATCCCAGGGTGCTCCAGGCCCTGTCCAACCTGGCTTTGGACACTGCCAGGGATCCAGGGGCAGCCACAGCTCCTCTGGGCACCCTGTGCCAGGGCCTGCCCACCCTCACAGACAGCAATTCCTTCCCAAGATCCCATCCAGCCCTGCCCTCTGGCACTGGGAAGCCATTCCCTGTGTCCTGTCCCTCCAGGCCTTGTCCCCAGTCCCTCTGCAGCTCTCCTGGAGCCCCTTCAGGCCCTGCCAGGGGCTCTGAGCTCTCCCTGGAGCCTTCTCTTGTGCAGGTGAGCACCCCCAGCTCTCCCAGGCTGGCTGCAGAGCAGAGGGGCTCCAGCCCTGGAGCAGCTCCGTGGCCTCCTCTGGACTTGCACTTTCCTACAGAGTGTCACACGCTCACCCACCAAAACTATTCACTACAATGAGTTTTGTAGCTGCTTTGTGGCTGGGTCACCAGGACTGTTTGCTGGAAAATTCCACTTGAAAAAATTCTTCTTTTTCCTTCCCACTTCACCATTCTAGGGGCATGCTTTTCCTAGAATTATTTCTCTAAGTGTTCTAATTAGCAAATCTGATCCTTAACCTCCCACTGATCTCAGCCTTATCCGATTAAACTGATGACCAAGCCAAGAACGTTTAATTTAAAGTGAGGGGATTTGTAGTTAGTCAGTTTCCTAAGCCCATGGCTTCTATCCATTTTCTTCTAATCTATATATTTTCACGAGAGGCAAAACAAAAAAAAAACAAAAAACCACAGACTTCCTAAAAAGTTTTCGCATTTGAACTCCCATTTTTTGCAACTGAGCATATGTAGTTTTATTTTACTCAAAAAATTACTGTTGATGACATCACTGGTCCTAAAAGCAGAAGCAGTTGCTCCAGTGTTCCAAGTCCAACTGAGCTGCATTTTCCCTCACAGGTGCTTCTGTTTGCTCACAGGATTTGATTTTGTTGCTCCCTTCTAAGAGTTTGAATTTTTTGTGGTAAATCCTCATGCCAATGATCTTACAGGTATATTCCAACCTAAATGGTGAATGATGTGAAGCTGAGGGTTTTTTCTCATTTTGCTTTGAGGAAACAGCCTCAAGATACACCAGGGGAGCTTTAAGTTGGATATTAAAAGGAATAATTTCTTCACTGAAAGGATTCACTTCCCAGGGCAGTGGTGGAGCTCCCATCCCTGGAGGGATTTAAAAGCCGTGTGGATGTGGCACTGGGGGATGTGGGTCAGGGGTGGTCTTGGCAGTGCTGGGGGGAACTTGATGATATTTTCAAACCTAAACCATCCTGTGATTCTGTTCTATGATTCTGCTATGCACTGGAGTGCAATAGCAAGTCAGGAGGTCTCAGCCTCAAGGTAAGTAATTTAACCTTCACAGCCCCTTTGCAAATAAAGCACCTTCGGGGACTTAAAATGATCCTTCTGACTGACATCCCTGAAATATTAAGGGTTCGAATTCCTGTTTAAACAGGTTCTGTTTCAATACATGTGAAATTAATTGCCATGGTCTACCTGTGCCTCTGAGAACAAGGAGAGTGAGGGCTTCAAGTCACCGAAGTGTATTTGCTTTGAGAGTTTTACTGTTTCCTCATCTCATTCCAAATCTGGAAAAAGCTCAACTGCTGCTAACAAAATAGGCCTTACCACCTGAAGGCAGTTTTCCATGGCAGGAAAAAGAGAAAGCTTCTCAAGGGTGTTAACTTGTGCCTAACAATTCACTTGTCATGGAGTCCTTGCACTCTGAGGGAAACAATCAAGTAATAATCAAGCAATAATCTTTTCAATGCACAGCCCTGCTTCCTCACGGGTAGCATCTTTCCTAGCAGGTAAATTATTCCCAGCTATGGCCAAATTCTGTGTCAGTTCCTTCACACTAAGTGTCAAGATCCAAAAGATTAGATAATTATCAGCATTCTTTTTACTGTTTGTATTTCATGTGCAACACGGTAAAACCAAACAGAACCTGCAGCAGTCCTGGAGGATCAGATAAAGGACATTGCATTGTTGCATTTCCCCAGATTTGAGTGCTTGACATGAAACTGGGACTCTTGGGAAGAATGATGTACATCAGACACCATCAGTGAGAGTGGTTCAGGAAGTGGCAGTCAGGCAGTTCATTTGAGTTAGACTTTTGGATAAAATGTGACTCCAAGCAGATGTTTCCAAGTGGTTAGGGTTTGGTTTTCAGTTTTTTTAATTCTTAAATTTTCCTTTTTTATTTTTTTGTTTGTTTATTTGTTTTTATTTTTTTTCCCATGAATTATTTTTTAAATAGTATTTATGTATTTTATGTATATATGTGTTGCTAGTCAGAATTGTAAACACAGTGACATCTCTTTGCTGGCACAGTGAAGGAGGTAGTCCAGGAAAATACCCCAAAATTTCTGCCCAGCATGTGTTTCTTATGAGTCTGGCATCACACGTGTATCAGAAACAAGAGTGAAAAAAGAGTTCTTGAAAAAAAGATAGGTTATGTGGAATAGCATTTATTTGATGTAAAAACAAAACAAACCAAAAAGGAACAGTTTCAGTAATAAGATAAATTAGTTCTGTTAGTAAAGACAGCATTTTGAACAATAATGGGAAAAAGGATAATATGCATGTTCTGACTGACTTACATGTCAAATTTCCAAATAGCTGTTATTTTATGAGGGGTGATGGGAAGAATAAATTCTCTGGACAATATAAAACGTAGAATTAATTCTGAATGACGTGCAAAATCTTTCTAAATGGCTGGGACAGGGCCTTCACCTTTTGTTGTTTTCCAGTTCTGTGCATATGATTTCTTTATGGTACTGCCAAAATGTCCCTGTTGCTCAGCAACAGCAGGCTGGAATAGCACCAGTCGGAGGAAATCTGCTGATTTACACTGGACATAAATTGTGTTCTCTTACTCGGGTGTGTATTTCGACATGAGAGTGAAAGCAGCCTTTGCGAATTTGCCTCTCTGGGCATGGTCCTGGGTGGGAGATCTCAGTTCAGACATTAAAATACCCTTTTACGTTACATTTCGATACAGCATAGAACCAGAGAATGGTTTGGGTTGTGTTGGACACTTAAAGGTTGTCAGTCCAACCCCCTGCAATGAGCAGGGACATCTTCCACTGCACCCAGTGGCTCAGAGACCTGTTCACCTGGACCTTGACTTTTTGCAGGGATGGGGCATCCACCGTGTCTCTGCGCAACCTGTGCCAGTGCCTCACCACTCTACCCATAAAAAGTTTCTTCTTTTTATCCGCTCAGAATTGATCTTCTTTTAGTTTAAAACCACCCCCCCGCCTTTTCCCATTGCAATGGGCCCTGATAAAAAGTTTCTCCACATGTTTCTTAACGATATCTTTAAGTACTGAGAGGCCGTAATAAGATCTCCCTGGAGCCTTCTCTTCTCCAGATGAACACCCCCAGCTGTCCCAGTCTGGATCCGGAGCAGAGGGACTCCAAACCCCGGGGCATCTCTGTGGCCCTCTGGGTCTGCTCCAGCTATATTCTGGACAGAGCACGACCTCATCTAACCCCAGTCTGGGGGCCTGTCCAGCATCTCCCCTGGGAATGAATCCCTGCCTGGTCTTGAGGAGGTTTTTGTAGCTCAGCCTACAGCTCCGCTGGCCCAGCTGTGCCTTGGGCTGATCGTGCCTCCTGTACGGAACCAGAATTTGCACTGGCACCTTGTTTAAGAGAGTTTGATGCAGCAAAATGCCAAAGGACTGCGAGAGCTGGGAGTGTTCATCCTGGAGAGGAGAAGGCTCTGAGGAGACCTTAGAGCCCCTGCCAGTGCCTAAATGGGCTCCAGGAGAGCTGGAGGAGGATTTTGGCTAAGTCTCAAGTGGCATGACAGGGGGAATGACTTCCCACTGCCAGAGGGTAGGGATAGATGGGGTATTAGGGAGAAATGCTTCCCTGTGAGGGTGGTGAGGCCCTGGCACAGGGTGCCCAGAGCAGCTGTGGCTGCCTCTGGATCCCTGGCAGTGTCCAAGGCCAGGTTGGACAGGGCCTGGAGCAAGCTGGGATAGTGGGAGGTGTCCCTGCCCATGGCAGGGGGTGTGTAACAAGGACCCTTTCAACCCAAACAATTTTGTGGTTCTATGATTCTGTGATAAGCACAAAGAGCAGAATTTAAAAGTTTCCTATGGATCCCCAACCCCCCAGCTTTAAAAATTTTATTTTTCAATGTCTTCTACGCTACTTGTTTAAGAGATAACCTATCTTTGGAAGAACTTAATGGTAATAAACAGAGAGAAACCTATACCAAACTCAAAAAAGTATGAATGTTTGTTTTAGAAATTAACTCCACAGAATATTAGGTAGATATTTATTAAGGAAATCATGGAAATGCTACATTTTCCAAGTGAGTGTCAGTCATACAGAAACACTGTTGAACATCTGAAAACCTAAAACTTCACCAGAAGATACTGCCAACAGTTCATCAGAAATATTTTACACTCAGATCTTTGTGATGTTTGCAAAAATACATGGTTTGGGGGCTTTTATCCCTTCCCAAACTCAAAAATCATGTTAGATTTTATTTAATCTGCTACAAGAAAAAACAGGTTTCTATTTCCTTTTCCTGGAGTGATGTCACTGCGTGTAGGCTCCTGTCAGCTGAATGACCTGAGCATACGTAATATTTTTGGTGAAGATATCAGCTTCAATATGAGACAGAGTACGTCAGTGAGCTGGGCAGGAAGGTGGCACAGTTAATGCCTGCTGAGGTGATCCGCCCTGCTGGGTGCAAGGCCAGCTTCCCTCTTCCCTACCTGCACGCCCCAGGAGCCTGGGCAGAGGTGGCACATGGCTGGTGTCCCGCAGAGCTCTGCTGGAGTGGTTCTCAAACATCCCCTTCCTACCGTGGGGCAGAGAGAAACGGCAGAGCAGCAGCTTCACAGAATCACAGAGCTGTTGCCAAGGCCACCACTGACCCATGTCCCCAAGTGCCACATCCACAAGGCCTTTAAGACCCTCCAGGGATGGGGGGCTCCACTGCTGCCCCAAACAGCCTGTTTCTAGCCTTGATAACAATTTCTATGAAGATATTATCCCCCATATCCAATTTAAACCTCCCCTGGCACAACGTGACGCTATTTCCTCCCATCCTGTCCCTTGTTTCCCAGGAGCGGAGCCCTATTCCCCTTGGCTGCCCTCTCCTGTCAGGGAGTTACAGAGAGCCAGAAGGTCCCCCCTGAGCTCCAGCTGCAGGCTGGCACAGTGCAGCATTCTGCTGTTTGATGTTCATGGGCTGAGGGCGGCAGGGGAGGGAGGGAAGTTGAGAAGATCAGCTCAATTTAGTTCTATTTTTGCATTGACTGAACAGACCCATTTTATTGCATAGGAAAGGGACAGCACTGACTTCCGTGCTGTCCCCTCCTTTGCTAACCCATCACCAAGGTCAAGTATTAAGAGAAATCATGAGATTAACACAAAAATCACAAAAATCATGTCCATTTTATGTTTGATGATTGCTAATGAACATCACTCTCCACGGGGTTTCAGAGGCCCTCCAGGTAGAATCCTTCACAATTTATTTTCTAGTTGGCAAAGGGTGCTCTTTATTCCATTTCTCTGTTACAATGAAACTCTCTAAGATTCCTGTTTGCTGTCATAAGCTGGTTTTAGCCATTAATTTGAAGTCCCGTCAGATGCTGAAAGATGCTCTTTATCTCTTTACATTTGATTGCTGTGTCTTCAATTTCACAGAGATTTTTCTTTTCAGCTTAAAAGTCATTTTCCCACTGCTTATAGTTCAAGTGTCTTTTCAGACATATGTGCTTTAAAATCATTGCAGATTGACCTTGGGAAAGATCCTCCCAGCAAAGCACAGCCCTACCTAATAGAAATCTTCTTAATAGAACAAACAGATGTGGTGGAAAAAGTCTCTCCACGCAGAAGGTGGTGTTGGACTTTGCAGCACACAAATCACAGTCTGTTGGGGAAACAGCTCGTGCTCTTGCCTTAAAATCTGCTGAGTATCTCTCTTCTTGGGTCTCTATGCCTCACAGCAAGACCGCTCGTGTTTCTTCATCATCAGATAATAAGCTCGGTTGGCTTCTGGGTAGGTGACTTTGGAGAGTGGCAGCTTGTGGATGGCAGAGTTGTTTGTGGTCATTAGCAGGAAGGTCAGCGCAGACAAGCAAAAAGGCCAGGTTCCTGATGGCACCCCGAACTGCAAAGGAAAATAACAAACCACCTGTTTGCTACATGTCTTTCCTTTATTTCAGTAACACTCAGGGCCAGCCACACTGCAACAGGGTTTCTGAAGCCAGTCTGGACTCGGTTTTGCATTGAGTCTCTCCTTAGAGAGGCTGGGTTTCTTTATGAGGTCTCGACGTTGAGCACTAGCCTGTGACATCTACCAGCTCCGGTGAGAGGGCTGCCTGCCCTTCTGCCATGGTCTGGGGTGGACATGAGGTAGGAGTGGGTGGAGAGGAGGCAGGAGAGGGGATACCAGAAACATTCAGCTTTTCCCTGGGCTTTTATACTGACTGACTTTTGGCAATTGAGAAAAGAAGTTAACCCAAATTTTAAGTTTCTTTACACATGTGCAGGGCCCTTTTTCCCAATTGCTTCAGGCGCAAAGTAAATCTCTGAAAGAAGGCAGATGTAGCAGCCTGCCAGTGCCTAAGGCAGGTCCAAGAGAGCTGGAGAGGGACTTTGGGCAAGGGCCTGGACAGGATAAGGGAGAATGCTTTCCTCTGCCTGAGGGCAGGGTTAGATGGGATTTGGAGAAGAAATTCTTGGTTGTGAGGGTGGTGAGGCCCTGGCAGAGGTTGCCCAGAGAAACAGTGGCTGCCCCATCCCTGAAAGTATTCAAGGATGGATGAGGCTTGGAAAAGCCTGGTCTAGAGGAAGGTGTCCCTGCCTTCATGGTGGAACTGGATGAGCTTTAAGGTGCCTTTCAACCCAAACCATTCCATGATTCTGTGATCTCATAAGCATCTAGAGCTGAGCTGTGGAAGTTCATGCAAACTCCAAGGATGGGAAGTGGTACGTGACGATTTCAAGTGGCCTATTCCAGTGGGAATGACACCAGCCCGCTGGGCAGATAGTAACCTCTCTCCCAGACTGTTTCTGCCTTTGGCTGAATTTTTCTCCACATCTTGGTGTTTTGTCTGACAAGCCAGGGAAAAATTCAGCGTTGGAAACCAGCCCTTAGCTGATACACTACTTACCACAGACAACATGTGGGTCACTGCTGCTCCCAGGTAGGCACTGAAGAGTGCTGTGAAAAAGGAAGGGGGTTCCCTGTGAGTTCAGTTGCTCATGGAGTAGAACAGCGAGGACAAACATCCCTCATTCTGTCTTGGGTAGCTCAACCAAAGATTATGACCCCTGTCTGGACAGTACCCCACTAAACCCTTTCCTTAACACTGTGTCCCCTCCTGCCTCGAGCTTATGGAAAGGGCAAAACAAACAAACAAACAGGTAAACAAACAAAAAGAACTGGAGTGATGACAAATGTGCTATGGTATCACAGGCTTTTGAAAAATGCACTGACATGGGAAATACGTAGCTTGATGGATAGGGTTAAATAGGAAAACAACCTTTCACACCCTTATCTGTCCTGCCTCTAGGGCTTGAAGGTAGGTCAATGACATACAGAGCTAAGTCTTTCTTATATGAGCACTGAATGAGCAATAGTTTCACTCCCAGCTCACTTCAATATTCAAATTTCATCTGGAATTGCCTTATAAATAACTCTTCAGACCTGCTGTGTTGCCCAGCTCATGCCTTTGATCCATTTCAAGAGAATGGGGAATGTGTACTGTCTGACTACAGCTGTGGACAGATCTCGAGCTCCACTCTCCTCGAAGATTAGGCATGTCCTTCTTCAAAGAAGGAATTTGAGCTGGTATCCATGGCTGGAAAAAACCAACATGATTTCATCCAGCAATGAATGAACAAATGCAATTAATGACTCAAAACAAAACATCTGATTTCAAAGACCTTAGTTAACATGTGTCCACTGATCGCAACTCTTGCTTCAGACACAGCTCTTGGCTGAAAATGAAAGCACAGGGTGTGTTAAAGCCATGGCTTTAACATCCAGCTCCACCACTCGTCAGCCTCACCTACATCCATCTGCCTGCCCGGAGGTGCCCATCTGGCTCCAGCCCACCTCTGCTGCAAAGGCATCCTGTCTCACTTCAAGGGGAGATGAAAACCTGCCCGGTACCTACCGCAGGCCATGGCCAGGAGGTGTGCCTGCCAGGTGAAGGCCAAGAACATTCCCCCGATGGCAGCACAGGATAGGGAGCTGTTGTAGCCCCACAGCCCCGAGTAGATTTGGTTAAATGGTGTTGCTAAGCTCAGCCCTGGAAAATAAAGTCAGAGATGTGTCATTCCTCGGCCAAAGAGATAGAAGTGATGGAGAAGTGGCATGAATGCAGATTTTCAAGGGTTCTAGCCACCATTTGGAGGTGGAGTTGCTGTTTGTAGTCATGTTGCTACAGTCCAAGGGCAAAGTCATTTTAATCTAGTGGAGTCGTGGCAGAATTTCCCTGGTGCTTCTGAGCTGAATTTAGTGATGACTTCAACAAAACATATATGGGCCTATGTGTGAATCTTAGAGGCCCTGAGGCCTGCACATTTAGGCTGCTGGCTATGACTTTGATGGATCTGCCCCTAAACCCACCAGGATACACCCAGAAACTGAGTATTTCATGGTAAAAATTCATCTCAGCACAAAAGACACTTCTTTGTTCTGAAGGTTTCCGCCATCATAAAACAAGTTAAGAGAATGGGGAAGTCAGTCAAAAGAATTCTTAAAACAGAAGTCTGAGTATATTTTGTTTTCAAGCAGCCATTCTCTGATGGGTGAAATACTTGTGATTTTAAGCGCTCCACTTGTAGCTCCTGTTTTATTCTCCATGCTTGTGTATAAATCTATGACACAAGCGAAATCATTACCTGCCATCATCCCCACTGCTGAGCCGATCACTGCATGGACACAAATGAGTGGGGAGGAGATAAATAAACCAATCAGGAACATTCCCCCAGTCCAGGGATTGTCACAGCCATAAACCTGACCCACGCCGACTGGAATGGATTGCAGGAGCTGTAGAAATTAAAAAAGAACAAAACAAACCAAACAAGACAATTTGTTATCAGCTTTGCCACTTTTTTTTTTTTTAAAAAAAACCCGTTTTTCTTGGCCAGGCTCATATTTGGCATTTGTTGGATGCAGTCTTTCTTTCTAAGTGGAACATTTGGACCTGTCTCGGGAGATAGCAGGGCATTTCCACAGGGTTTCCCCTTCAACGAAAATGAGTCATGGCTTGTTCCCTAGCCCTGAGCTCCTCTGCCAGGTTTTTGCTCTAAGATCAAAAGTAAGTATTTTGTGAAAGGGTTTTTTCATCTCTACATATCTGTATGGACCATGACAGTGAATGGTTCCCTTGGGATTCACTAGGAATATGAGCAGGAGTTGCTGGGCTGGTGGGACAGAGCCCGCCTTGGTCACAGCTTAGAGATGGTTTTGAGGTACTTTTCTGTATATAGTCCCCATAAAATTATGCACCATGGCAAATGTTCTTTGAGAAATGTCACTTGTGGGTTCCCATTTAGTGTCATTTAACTTCGTTTTCTTAATCACTTCCTGGGAACCCCTTAAAATAATCAGCTGAGCCTTAGGAGAAAGTAGTTACTCTGGTATCTGTATTGTTTATGGTACATTGCAGGAGAATAAAATGTTTTTTGGAAAGGTCCCACTTGACTATAAATTAAAAATATGTGAATGTGTACTGGCACCCAAGTTTGTAACCATGCTAACATAGTAATATGTTCTTGCTCATGTCTAATCAGAAAGACGCAATTTTATAAACAGCCTGTATCTGAAAAATTAAAATTACCCTGTGAGTTAACTCAGATTCTCAGCACAACCTTAGCAATGGGGACATGATCAGTATATGCATAGAAGTAGAAACTGGCAATTACATTCAAGAGAGTGTTTGAAGATTATGATACATACACTTAGATCCAACTGCAAATGAAAATATTCTCGTTTTCAAGCTATAAAAAGTATTCATTCCTGGAGTAAACCCTTATATTTTGGATAATGGCCATCTTCTAAATCAAATTTTGTATTGCCAGGCCATAATGCAGTAACAAAGGAGGTGGACGTATTGGAGTGAGTCCAGAGGAGGGTGACAAAGATTCTCCCAGGGCTGGAGCCCCTCTGCTCTGCAGCCAGCCTGGGAGAGCTGAGGGTGCTCACCTGCACAAGAGAAGGCTCCAGGGAGAGCTCAGAGCCCCTGGCAGGGCCTGAAGGGGCTCCAGGAGAGCTGCAGAGGGACTGGGGACAAGGCCTGGAGGGACAGGACACAGGGAATGGCTTCCCAGTGCCAGAGGTCAGGGACAGATGGGACATTGGGAAGGAACTCCTTTTCCCTGTGAGGGTGGTGAGGCCCTGGCACAGGTTTTCCAGAGAAGTTGTGGCTGCCCCTGGCTCCCTGGAAGTGTCCACAGCCAGGTTGGATGGGGCTTGGAGCACCCTGGGGTGGTGTCCCTGCCCATGGCAGGGGGTGGGACTGGATGAGGTTTAAGGTCCCATCCAACGCAAGCCATAGGAATCTAAAAAGGCAGATAATACATTTCTACAGTGTTTTTAATTGTAACTGAAGGAGACTGTTATCCTGAAGACATCCTACCAGTGTGATTTCAGCGTCTGCCCAGGTGATATTCGGTGTTGCCGTGGCAGGATGAATGACAGCTGTAGGGAAGAAGAGGTTGTGTGGTCCTGAAGCAGCCAGATAGAGGGTCAAGGCCAAGTTGAAAGGCAAGGTGAGAACAGGCAGGTCCCACTTAGAGAAAACTGCACTTAAAGCGCTGGTGAAAATAGGGCTGAAAGAAGAACAAAATGGTCTCTCTAGAAGCTTGTCAAATAGGCAAAAATCACACCAGAACCACATCCAACCATAAACTCAGCTTCAGAAAATTTGGTCTATATAAAATTAACAAAAAAAAAAAAAAACCCGCCCTCCTCATTACTTTTTGATTTTTCTCAGACTTTCTGATCAAATCAGAGAGAC
>VYZQ01059247.1:17996-35832 GCA_013400655.1 Mystacornis crossleyi
TCAGCGTCTGCCCAGGTGATATTCGGTGTTGCCGTGGCAGGATGAATGACAGCTGTAGGGAAGAAGAGGTTGTGTGGTCCTGAAGCAGCCAGATAGAGGGTCAAGGCCAAGTTGAAAGGCAAGGTGAGAACAGGCAGGTCCCACTTAGAGAAAACTGCACTTAAAGCGCTGGTGAAAATAGGGCTGAAAGAAGAACAAAATGGTCTCTCTAGAAGCTTGTCAAATAGGCAAAAATCACACCAGAACCACATCCAACCATAAACTCAGCTTCAGAAAATTTGGTCTATATAAAATTAACAAAAAAAAAAACAACCCTGCCCTCCTCATAACTGTTTGATTTTCTCAGACTTTCTGATCAAATCAGAGATGCGAAAGGGTCACTCCATCAATTTCCTACCCCCTCTAAAGGCAGCTATCAATGTACAGATTCCTGTCATGGTGTGTCAGTATATATATGATGAATTTGGTGAGCATGAAGGAGACAGGATTCAGCCCTTTGATGGAGTTATTCCCCCACTCGGTCTCCTTGTTTACCTTTATCTTTTAGCACCTGAAGTGGACTGAGGCTGGGACAACCATGCTGGCTCTGAGTGAACTGTGAATGTGGCCGTGTGCCCTCGTTCAGGCTTGTGGATCAGCAGTAAAAGCTGACATCAAAGGGACTGTAACACCACATGAACTTCAGGCAGACAAATTACATGTGTGGTTTTAGCAATCTGCAGCTAGACATTTTGGGGTCAAAGACCAGGTTTCAACATTTTTTGCTGTCCAAATACCTAGTAGATTATGGTGTCATATATATGAGTAAAATATTATTAGTTGTTTGTTTTGATTAGCGTCAACCATCATGTCTTGGGACCACTGAACTGCTTCTGTGCCTAGAGAAGTAAATTTTCATGACATTTTTATATGGTGACTTAAATAGATGAAACACTTGTGGTTGATGATGGTAGGAAATGGTGAAAATAATGTTCCTCTTGAAACAGAAATGAATTGATGCATCACAGCAATATGACTCACATTACACATGATCAGGCATTGATTTTTGTTTTCCCCACTGGGATTATTTGTGATTATGTGGGTATTTTTATTTGTTTCTGGATTACATCTGAGCTTAAAAGTGCAAATAACGATGTGGATTTAGCAATATGTATGTGTTAGTTTTGTTCCCTGTCCACTGCCGCCTGCACAGAAATGCAGCAGCTCAGTCTCACGCGTGGGGAGTCTGGGGCTGGAAGGAGAAGCAGGGGGGCCATCTGACTTACCAGGTCATGGACACCAGTGCCACTGGCAGGAGGAGCCACCAGTTGTAGTCTCCGTCAGCAGAGAAGACGGCCATCAGCAATCCCACCAAGACCCCGTTGTAGCCATACAGGCCTGCTGCTATGGCTGATCTGTGCGGAGGGAACAGCGCTCTCGAAATCGTCTCCCCTGAGGACGCTTTGCTTTCACCACCCCTCCCTCCCCACCCAGCTGTGGCTCTGTGTGGGGATGACCTGCTGGGACGTTCGATTTTGCACACTTGGGTTAGCACTTACCCCTTCTGCAGGTTTATCCAGGTGCGGCTGCCGGGAGGATCTGTCTGGCCCTACCAGACCAGACACATGGCCAGTGAAGGCTGGATCACACAATCATAGAAAGTTTGGGTCGGAAAGAACCTTAAAGTTCACCTTGTTCCAGCCCTCTGCTGTGGGCAGGGACACCTTCCACTAAATTCAGGCGTTTCATCCACACGAGACACGTCTAACACACAAATCAACACTGACGTGGCCACCTGAGGGGGAAAAGGATGGACTTACCTGTCCTGGCCCAGAATAAGTGCTGTTAAAGTTGAGACAACTGTTCCCACACATCCTGTGAGTGTCCACCATGGGTTCTGCATCAGGAGGCCAGCAAGGATGACCAGCCCACTGAGAGGATTGTTGACAAACATCACCTGGGATATCCCACGTAACACCCAGTCAAAGAGCTGGATCACGAGAGGTTTGTCTGGAAAAGATCAAATTAAGTAATAAAACAAGCCCCCTAAAGTCTGCAGATGGTACTGATTTGGGATGTATTTTTGAAACTCAGGAAGAGTTTTGGCAGTGGGACTTGGCAACACGACTGAAGCAATGAATCAACACGACTGTAAAACCTGACAGGGATTTATTATGGTCTACACTGAAGTCTTACAGCTGGAAAACTGAGACGAACAGCGAGGTTGCCAGAACCCTGTGTTATAAAGTACCCTGGACCAGATTCCCATGAACCAGCTAATTTATGATGTCTGTGGCTCAGATGGCAAATCGTGTGCGTATCCCACTGCTGATTTATTACAGGGACCAAACACACCTACCTATGTGCAATTTAACTTCACAGTGGCTCTAGGCTTGACAGAAACTGCTCAGCTGAAAGGACGTGGAGTGCTATGAAGAATGGCAGAGCTCAGAATAACCATCCAGGGGTATGTTCTGTGGGACTAAATTCCCTTTGTACATGGCATGTTGGGAGGTAAATGTCATCTCAGACATCCCCAAGATTTAAGCAGTATGTGGATCTCTGCACAAAGCTGATTTCTTCCCCTACAAAAGGGACATAAATCAGGGTAGAGGTAGTTTCTGTACTACTCTAACTTGAATCATAGAGCTGAGAAGTTAGTTATTACTCCTTTCATGTAATTTTTATTTGGAATCTGCTGTCATCAGTCACGATGAAGTAGGTTTACCTTTTAGCCAGGTTCCAAAATCCTTCATGTCTCCAGTGAGGTAACCCACAGCTCTGCAGAAACTCTTCCCACCTTTGCTCAGTGGATTCTGCTTCATTGGCATTCTTTCCCCCTTGGTTTCTATCTTGACATCAACAGAATTTTCCATGCTGATGTTCTGAACCTTTGGTAAAATTCATGGGGGGAAAAAAAAAAAGAAAGTTCATCACAATGTCTCTCTCTGGTCTGATCTTTACCACATAACTGCTCACCATGTGTTACTTTGGAGCCAGAAGGAGGAAAATCCTTACTCTGAACACCTGATTCTTATGTCTCCATTATCATGAGCACATTCCCTCTTCACGTGTTCTGTCCTCCCAGACTTCTATGCAGTTTTAAGACGATATTTCATTTATTGAGTTTCTCTGCTGCTTAACCTGTATTTCCAGTTTGAACTTATCCATCAGCCATCAATAACAGGCACCTAAATTCAGTTCCATAATCACCTACTGGGACCAGTTCAACCTTTCTCGTGAGCATGGGCTCAGCCTGGGCTTGGCCACGGTGCCTTATTCCATCACTCACATGCAGTCATGCACTTTTTTTTCTCATCTGAACTGTACTTTAAGCTGCCCAACCTTTAGAAGTACCCGGCACTGACTCAAGAGTTTAATGCCCAAATTCACAGTTCTTGCTTTCCATTCTGCCTTAGTCATGTTGCCTTCCCTGCTGGGACAAGGTAAGGGACCTCATGTTGGAAGGTGTGATAAGAAACCCTCAGGGAGTAATGAAAATACACTTATTAAATTTAGCAGGTGCTATAAAAAGTTTAAATAAGGCAGGGGGCTGTTATAGGCCCAGCAGAGGTGTTTAGGCCTAGATGAGGTGTTTGGGGAGCAGGGCTGGGAGATGGGGAACCCTTTGGGACACACACCCTTTGGATAAGGAGCTGCCGGAATAACCACTGGCACCTCATACAGCCTAGAAAGTATTATTCAGGCACATGGATCAGTGGCTTACACCTAACAGTAAAAAACAGTGTCTATAGCCAAATCACTGTTTGTCTAAGAGCCAATTCTAAATATGAAGTCAGCAAATAAATAAAAAACGCTGTTCCTGGAACATACTCTGTTTCCTGAACTAATTCTTGGTAATTATCAAACAAACATCAGACAAAGTGTGTTGTTGTGTGAACGCAGAACCAGAGGTGCTTCAGGTCTCACTGGTAAGTACCAGCTTGTGCAAGAAGTAATGAATTTAGGTTGGGAGTTGATAGTCTAAATAGGATGATACAGACACACGGGTCTTGTGTTAGTCCTTGACTCACTCAAAACTTTACTAAAAGCCTTGTGGGCAGCTGGGGGAGAGAACACATAGTTCAGAAACACAGGTGCTGAGAACTTAAGCTGCTTCACCCCTGGGCACTGCACTTCCAGACCCTCCAGTGTGGTTAATCAGGTCTGAGTCTGTGCAGGGGAATGCCTGGTTAATGCATGTCCTGGCCAGTTTTTCACTCTTATGGTACTGGAGGGCTGGTGGTGACCTTTCAGAAAGCAGTATATATTTCCACACATAATAAATGTACATTTTCTACCTTCTGGAAGAACCTGGCTAATATGAGGATAGGTTCCATATGAGAGGCTGGTTACAGGACCAATATATACAGAAACGTGTTCAGTTTGGGTTTTGTAGGACATGAAGGTAAGGATTTTAAATAAAAAGGGTTAAGGAAGAAAAGAAAAGAAAAGGAGTAAAGAGTGTTGCTGGGGATGGTGTCTTGATGCAGGAAGGCTTTTTTTTGGCTCTGTTATAATTCATTACCTTAATTCATTTACCTCCACTTTTTTCATACTTTATTCTGGAATAAGTGAGTTGAATGTACTTTAAGTTAAATCAAAATTTCCAGCCAAGATAAATGCTCTCCATTTGGTGAAAGTGCATTTACATTTTCCTTTTAAAGGACCTCCCTCTTTATGTAACTTGGGCTTTCCCTGTTGCTAACCCTCCAAACAAAGCGCCGCTGCACTGCCGAGCGAGGCTGTGTGACCCACGCTGGCATGCCCTGGCTGTTTCCCTGCATGCTGAGTGAGGAGCTATTTGCGCTCAGGACTCGGCAGGATGGGGTACTGGAGTCACTGTCCAGTCCACCTGCACAGTGGAGGAAAAATGGATGAAGCTAAGGGCCCAAATCCACCAAAAATCGATGCTTTGCCATATAAAGGCAGTTAAGTGCATGCTTAGGGCAGTAAGGCAAGCGTGAGGCCGTGCTCCTCTGCTCCGGGTTCCCACGGGCAGAAATGAGGCCAGATCAGCGCACTTGGCACGGCAAAAAGACCAGGTGACCTGGTGAGTCACTTGCACTAACCTGTCTCAAACGTGATACTCAGTGAATGCCCTGCATTCCAGAATATTCAGGGTCACAGAGGCTGCGGGGTGATAATGGTTACCTTCTGTCCAGCAGTGCTGCTCAAACTCATGTTCACCATGTCATAGATTCATAGAATACTTTGTGCTGGAAGGGACCTTTAAAGCTCATCTATTCCAACCCCCCAGGCCGTCCTATTTGATCTGGGGGTGTGTCTCTCTAGAGAGGAGCCGCAGGAGCTTCATCAGTTCAGTAGGGCGTGTACTGAGTGACAGGACAAGGGGCAATGGCTTCAAACTGACAGAGAGCAGGTTTAGATTAGATATTACGGAGAAATTGCTCCCTGTCAGGGTGGTGAGGCCCTGTCAGAGACTGCCCAGAGAAGCTGTGGCTGAACCATCCCTGGGAGTGGCCAAGGCCATGTTGGACGGGGCTTGGAACCACCTGGTCTAGTGGAAGGTGTCCCTGCCCATGGCAGGGGGGTGGAACTGGATAAGCTTTGAAGACCCTTCCAACCCAAACCATTCTGTGATTATTGATGCTCAGGGAGAATGAAATCGGTACTGAACAACCTCCTCACCTGCAGAGCAGCCAGGTGGGAAGTGGGTGTAAGCCGAGAGAACCTTTGGTTTTTTGGATGGGGTCTTCACGACACAGTAAAGACCCAGATCCAGCCCTGCTGGTTTCATGGCCTCCCTGAATCCCATCCCAGGCACTGTGAGGGGGCTTTGTTATCACCACAGCCCTGAGGCTTGTCCCATCTGTTCAGAAACACGAAATACGAAGGACTTGCACTACTGCTACTTAGCTGTCCAATGAGATTGTAAAGAATTAGTGAAGCACTTGGAAACTGGAGCCAGCATAAAATTTTTTAGGCATTTTTAGTGATTTTACAAAGCAGTACCTGCCATTTATATGCTCAGATTAATGATTTGTTAACACATTACATTGTTTCAGGGAGTAGGTGATAGCAGGTATTTAAGAAAGGAGAGAATACAAAAGGTGTCTTATCTCAGAATTGTGGAGATGCTCAGAGAATTTTAACACACTGATGTCTGAATATTAATGCAGACTGAAGTGTACATGTTCTGATGGGAATTCCATGTGTGCTGGTCTGCAGCAGGTCCTTTGAAGACCTGCTATTAAAATTATGCAAACACTTAATTTTCACTGAAAGCGCTATTTTTCCTTAGTGCACAAAGGAGAGAAATGAAAATAATTGCAAAAGGAGTGTTCTGCTGGAACAGACTGCTTGGCTTCTGCAGGGGGGCAGGTTTGGTAAATTACTTTTGTTTCACTCCTGATTTCTATGAGTCTGGGAAAAAGTGTTTTTAAAGACTGAGTCCTGTTTTCAGACAGACAGCTTGGAGCACACTGCCTCATCTCATGTAAGCTCTGGAGAGATGTTCCAGTCTTGTAGTGAAAACTCTCAGGACTGGTTGGTGCGTAACTGGTGAGATACAGAAGCAGCAGCAGAACCCAGGCAGAGCCAGGCTGAATGCACTTTTCCTCTCAGTGGTGCAAGTGATCTGTAGTGTACTGGAAGTGCAGAGAAACTATTTAAAATTGTTTTCATGGGAAGTGAGAGCTTCCCATGAAACAAAACAGAAAGCATAAAAGATGTTTCTCTCTTACGAAGATGAAATCATCACAGAGATGTTAATCTATCGTGTTTTTTTATCATCTTTTCAGAGTTAATAAATGTCCCGTGGCAAAGTGCTGACGTTATGCAACCCCGTGTCTCCCTAAATCAATTTTCCTTCCACTTGTGTGCACTTCCTCCCTGTAACGCCATACCCACGGCATCTCAGTCATGCATTGTTAAAGCTGCCGTGGAGCAGGCTCCGTGTTGGGGCTGCACTCCTGCAAATATTCCTTTATCCACCTGCTGAAGAGGAGACAAATCTGGCCACACCTTCGTTTTGTGTTGTGCATGGTAAGAACAGTGTTGTGCTTGCAGCTGGGAGAGGGACAGTGTCTTTAATTTGGCTAATTAATACTCCCAGGTAATGGGTGCTTCCAAGCTGGACATTGGGCTTTTACCTGTGAAAATGCGGCAAAGTTATCTAGTGCTTTCTCTTCTTTCTGGAATTTTCCTCTCTCCCTGCCAAAATTCAGGTTTCTCTGAGGGTTTAGTTTTTGGTGAGGTATTTGTTTGTCCAAGGACCCAGGACTTGCTACCGCACAATTGCAGCCATTGTATCTTGCATTCCCTGAATTGTTGCTGTGAAGTCTGCGGGCAGCCAAGCTCTGTGTGCAGCCTGTTTTCAGAGGAATTCCTGCATCCAAGCACAATAGGAGGAAAGGGCCAGACTCTCAGCAGCTCTAATTCCAGCAGAGCCCGTGTAATGTTACCAGGGGTGTAGTAAAGCTGGATTAATATTGTGTTAGGCATAGGAACACAAGCGTGCACAAGGACAACCCTTGAAACAGGTTACAATGCACTCGACCCCCACTGGAAAAAAGAGTTCAGGTTCTCCTATAGAAGATATATTTCAAAGTATTGGTTCAAAAGAAAGCTTACCTCTCAGATTTAAATATTCATTAAGCCCACATGCAATTCAGTTTTCAGAGATCTGTCTCCCAGGGACAGAGAAATACAGACCCTATCACATCAACTGTATATTATTACTACCTGGGTGTTTTCATTTGGCAGAATGGAAAGGCAGTAAAACAGATATGTTAAAAGAGTTCTGGCTATTTCCTTTTTTCCTTTTTCTTTTCTCCTTTTCCTCCAAGGTTCAGCCACCTGGGCTAAGCAGTACTATTAAATCCTCACCCTGCTAGAAGCTTCTTGATAACTGATATTCCGGTGCTCGTCCTGAGTCTCAGCTGTTCTCCTTCAGCAGGACTGCTCAAATGCTGCTTGTCAGGTGTTTTGAGGGAGAGGAAAGACCCAAGTTAAGTCAGTAACAGTGTGCATTAGAAGGAAAGAACAGAGTGCCCTTACCTCTCTGACGAGCTCAGGAGTAGCTGTAGGTTTGCTGGTTAGGACAGAAGTAGGGAAAAAGAAAATGTCCCACCAGCTTATATAGGCTAGCATGGCTCCTGTCCTGGTATTACTGATTTGTTTCTCCTCCCACTTGGTGAGCTCCAAGTGAATGTTAAGAAGGTTCCCCTTTGAATTCTCCACCTTTCCTCTTGCTCTGTCCTGGATCTCTTGCCAGCAGTCTATCCAAATGTCCTTGTCCCTGCTGGGGTTTTTAAAAAATTATTTTATTTCTTTTTAAAATAAATTAATTAAGACTTTAAAATGGACTGTCAGTGTATCTGAGCTTGACCTCTCCAGCATTATCCTCCTTATCCAATAAAACTTAGCCTCCTTCCTTATCAAAAGTCTGACCTGAGAATGTGCAACCCAGCATCTAGGGTTCAGCAGCCTGTTAAGTTTTTCTGTTTTTAGGTAGTTTTCAGAAGCACTATTCTGTTAATGAAATGCAGTGAAAGACCTGGTGACCTTCCACTGTTTAACTGTTTTTTTTTAATCAATTGCTTGAGAAATTCAAGGGGTGTTTTTCTTTCTTTCCCTTTTTCAAAAAATTTTTTTTAACCTATTCTCCCTACCCCACTGAAGGAATCTGAAATATCAGAAGTGTAGCATATTTGAGAGGTTTATAAGGCTGTGAAAGTGCTGCAATAGGCAGAGAAGAGGCTGGAGAGGGAAGTGTTGAGACAGTGACTTATAGGAGAAAGGGTAGAGAAGAGGCTGGTGAACTTAAGGGACCTTTGAGGCTAACACAAGCTATGGTATAATTCACTTTAGGACTCTTTCATAGCGGTGGCTGAGAGAAGCAACCTTTCAAATTGAGCTGGGTGCTGGAGGGAATGGTTTATTGCTGAACCAGAACCCATCTAAGCTTCATGACTTTGCCTCCTCCAGCCCTGTGGAAACAGCCTCAGCATGTGCAAGAGCTGGAGTGATTTTATTCTCACTGTGCTCATTCCCAGGGTGCATCTCCTTTGATGGTGATGTTTTTAACAGAAGACTGTATTTTTTTCTCCCCTAAGAGGAGGGCATCTGATACCGGCTGTCAGCTCAGCGCTGCTGCAAGAGCCAGTCTGCCTCTGATCAAATAGGCAGCAGCCCTTGTGAGTGAGCCAGATACCGTCATCCTGTGCCTTTGCACCCACTAGAACACGAAATTTTGTGGGGGAAGCTGCTTCACTCTAGTGCAGTTAACATATTTTCCCTTTACCATTAATTTCTCCTTGGGCTGCCTTTGTTTTCTCACCGGTGAAATGAACCTAAAGAAGGGAAATGCTTTGGGTGATTTGGATGGGAGAGCCCCACAGGGGGTCTGTTCAGACTGAGTTTTAAGCTTCACACCTCTCATGTTTCAAGGATGCCCAGGCCTGGCTTCAAGTTTTTTAAAGCAACATCTTTTCAGCTCTCGCTCAAAGGGGTGCAGCACAGGGGGCAGGCAGGGCTCACTCCTGGGCTGTGCTGCCTCCACCTGTGGAGCTGTGGGGTATTTCTTTCCTCCGGGGAATCACAGATTCACAGAGTATTCTGAGTTGACCCACAAGAATCACTGAGTCCAACTCTTGAGTAAATGGAATACAGGGAATGAACCCACTGCCTTGGTGATATTAGCACCATGCTCTGACCAACTGGGCTAATGTCAGGGTCACAGAATCCCAGAATGGTTTGGGTTGGAAGAGACCTTAAAGCTCATCTCATTCCATCCCCTGCCACGGACAGGGACACCTTCCACTAGCCCAGGTTGCTCCAAGCCCCGTCCAACCAGGCCTGGAACACTTCCAGGGATGGCGCAGCCACAGGCAGGGCCTGTGCCAGGGTCTCCCAACCCTCACAGGGAGCAATTTCTTCACAATATCTAATCTCAACTGCTCTCTGTCAGCATGAAGCCACTCCTGCCTGTCCTGTCACCACATGTTCTTGTGCAAAGGAACCAGATTCAGGACCACTCTGTCTGATTCTGGTGCCTTAATGAGGTATTTGACAGGTTGGTGTGACACACAGAAAAGGCAGTGGCTGGCAGGTCAGTGATGGATATCTTGGAGAGGTGCATTGTTTAGATTATCAGGGCTGGTTAATAAGTAACAGGGTCTGCTGATGCCTGCTGATGGGAATGAGGTCCCTGGCAGCAGCCTGCCCTGGCCTAGAGGCAGAGCAGGGAAGATCTCCAGTGCCATGTGACAGAATCACTGGATCCAGGGTGCAGCCAGCTACTGGAGGGGTGGATGCAGGAATGCCTGCCTGCAGCTGTGTGCCCTAGGCAAAGCACTCCTGGCTGCCTGAGGGCTGAGATTCCCTCTGTATAGGATTGATGTGGAAAGGTGGGAATGACAGAAGACCTCCCAGGTGTAACTCAGTGCCAATTCTGGCATCCATCGCTAATGTCCAGTGCTGGCCACTCAAGGATGTAGGTATCCTTTGGGGTTCGAGGTTGATTGAAACAGCAATGGCCATTCCTAGGCAAAAGGATTGAGATGTGCCACGTGCTTGTCACGCAGCTGTCACGTATCACCTGCCTGGGAGTGGGCCACCAGCTCTGGGTGACCGTGCAAATGTGTGCAAACTGAGCATGCAGGTAACGTGGAGGACTAGAGAGCTGCCTCTTGATTTTAGGCATGCGTGAAGCCATGCTTGGTGCTGAGGACAAGGCAGCTGGTGTTGGTGTCTGGCAGCTAAGCTCTGTGTGATTTAGGAGGTCTAAATCTGTGACTTGCCTCATCAGCTCTCTGCTGGCGAAGCCGGTGAATGTTTCTTCTTCTGTGCTCTGAGGGAAGTTGTCTCTGAGAACATCCCTTGGACCAAGCCCAGTGCTTGACGTGGTCAGAGCAGGGGCTGGTCACTGGATCTCAACCAGACGCAGCACCAGAAAAATGCTGAATGATCCCTGACTGGTTTAGCTCGCCAGGCAGGAGCTTTCTGGCTGCATTAGCTGGGTACAAAGCTCCAGCTGGTCAGCTGTGCCAGGAAAGATTCTAGTGGCCCTAATTCAGCTTCTCATACTTTGGCTTCGCTTCTCTCTCAAGGCTCAGTGGCCTTGAAGAGGTGCATTAAAACCCCTTGGTAGCAGCTTGCCTTTTACTGCTGTTTTTGCCTGTGCTCCTTGACTCAGGTTTTACCTATGGGAATAGGTTTGCTCAGGGAGCTACATCAGCTCTTGGACTCCAAAAAGCACTTTAAAATGGTGTAAATCCATGTGTGGAGCTTTGCAGATTGCTAAACTCCAAGTCCTGGTCTGCCTTTGCTAGACCAGGGTGTGGATATGTGATGTGTGACCAGAGTTTGTGAGTGAAAGGGAGAGACCCCCTCCCTGGAAATGCTGACAACGTTCCTCCTAATGCAGCCCAGGGAGATGCTGGCTTTCTTGCTGCAAGGACACCTCGCTGGACTGTGGTCACCTTGGTGACCACCAGGGCACTCCAGGCCTCTTGTGCCATGCTGCTTTCCAGCTGGATGGCCACCAGCATGTACGGGTGGAATTGTTCCTCCCCGGATATAGGACTCTGCACCACTTCTGGAATTTCAAGAATGGGTTCTTGTCAGCCCATTTTTTCCAGCCTGCTGAGGACCCTCTGGGTGCCAACACAGCCCTCTAGGATACCCAACACTACTCCCAGTTTTGTGCCTTCCCCAAATTTGCTGAGGGTGCACCCTGCTCCAACATCGTGGTCATTAATTAAGAAGTTAAACTCATTACACCTGGGTTACACTAATAATGACTGGCCTCTGTGTGCAATTTGTGCCACTGAGTATAACCCTTTGAGCCCAACCATTCAGCCAGTTTTCAGTCTGACTGCTGCCCACTTATCCAGCCCATACTTCATGAACTTGTCTGTGAGGATGTCATGGGAAAGAGTGTCAAAATGAGGTGATGCTCCAAATTTTCTACAGTGAGGTAAGGGACCTCTGCAGCTCATCTGGGCTGACTATGACCAAACCTCATATTTCACTTCCAGAATTATTGCCAGCCTGTGGTTTCTCTGGAGGTGTGTGGAGACCCGGCAGTGGTAATGGAAGCATGGCAGGAGTGGGAGTGATCCGTATGCTGTATTGAGCATGTCCTGGCTGAGCACACAGCTGCTCTGGCCAGCTATGGACTGACCTGTCCCACAGGCAGGGTGCCTGGAGGAGCAAGGCTGCTCCCATCAGCATCCGTGGCCACGCTGCTTTTCATCCTCTTGTTTTTATGAGCAAGTGAAGAGTGGAAAAATCTGTTTCAGCACAGAGCACCACAGGGTCTGTCACAGTCTTGGACTTGTTTGCTGAGGGAAATAGTTTTGGGTTTATACAGGGTGCCCCAACAGCCGAGCTGGAATGGAAAGCTTCTATCCCTGCATTTTGGCCTGTAGAATTCTCTGGAGAAAGCTGCTGTTTGACATTCCTCTGCGTGGCAGTGGGATGGGGCTGGGCAAGCGGCTGAAGCAAAACACTTTCTGCACTGGTGTCTGTCTCCCTCTCGTGGTGTGACTCCAGCACAGCCACATGTGCAGGCGTGGAAATTGCAGCAAATATTCAGATCTCCAGTTTCAGAGGGCTCACAAACAGCAGTTCCCTGGCCCTGGCACAGTTGAAACTCCTTGTGCTCTGAGCCCGTCTGCTCTTGGTGGTGTACACTCCCAAAATCACCAGTTCTCCTAATGCACACACATCACTTCCCTCTTCTGCCTGCTTCCTCTGGAGACCGACTGTCCTTTCTGTCCACCTTGACATGCTCTCATGACTCACCTCCTCAGTCCATGCAGCTCCACGAGCGCATAAGTGATGTCTGGAAGCCGGCTTATTGATAAGGAGCACCAGCCTCTGTATCCCGGGATAGGAGTGGGGTAGGAATGTGTGAAGAGGAGGCTGTAGTTGTCTCACAGCTAGAGTAGTGTGTGAAAAAGCTCTGCTCTGTCATGGCAAATAGGTGCCAACTTCAGGCAGAGGTGCAGACTCTCTTCCCGCAGGCTGATGCTCTGAGTGCTGGGGTAGAAAACAACTCCTCTATTTCAGCTGCAAGTTTTTCAAGGGATTTGTTCGAAGCGTTGCTGCTAGTGGGAGTGGGGAATTGTTTGGAAAGATGCTGGTTAGCCAAGGCCAACACGTGCCACGGACTGCCCTGGTGATTCAGCAGCTTGCTGATGAGGACCTGACTCCTGGAACCATCCCATTCACCAAGGTAGAAGTGCCCATGGTGTCCAGCTCAGGAAATGTGTCTGAGGCCCCAGGAAAGACCTGGCAGTCATGAGTGTCATGAAACCCAGTAAAATACAGGTCAAAGAAAAGCCTGGCTGGCTCCCCCTGTTTGGTTTTGTGTCCCCTCCCTTTTTCCAGTCAGCTGGATCATTTTTCCTGTCAGCCATGGACGTTTCTCTAGGCTGGAGTGGATGCCTGTGGAGATGAGATTGAGTCACAAGCCCTGGAACTCGGGAGCTGAGAGGGAGAAAACCTCTCTGGTTCATGCCTGAGTCTGAACGCTGGGGCTGCTTGTTTTTCTGGTCATCTCTAGCGTGGCAGACAGGATCATCATTAGAATCATGGCATTATAGAATAGTTTGGTCAGAGGAAACCTTAGAGGTCACCCAGTCCAATCATGATATTTAAACAGTCTGAAATACTGGAGGGGTTTGGAAGCCTGAGGTTGACTGTATTGCTGCATTTCAGTAAAGATGGGAAACTGAAACTCAAATAATTTGAAGTTTCAACTTCAAACCCCTCTTCTCCTGGCTCCAAGGAAAAGCCCAAATTCAAAGAGGCTTCTTTTTCAAACCTACCTCAGGGCAGCAGGATCCCATTAGAAATGGCAAAGCTAGTCAGACTTGCCTCTTTTTTATGACACAAGGCAAGGTGTTTTTCTGCTTCTTCATTCACTTTTGCAATTTCAGAGTCAATTCGCTTAACTTCCCTGCATCTACTCTCAGCTTGATAAACTTCCCTGCCCTTTCTGCTTCCCTTGCCCTGATGGTAGGGCTGTGAGTCTCACCCAGGGCATGGCTGCTTCCAAGGAAATAATCCATTCCCACAAACCTGTTTGTTGTAGGAGATGAATGAGTTAGGCCTTAACATACAGCAGAATATTATAATTCTTCCAATAAGAAACTCTTTCAGCCTAAAAATCCCAGTGATTACTACTTTCCTCCCAAGTCTTTCTTAATAGAAGAGGAAGATGCTGTACACAGCATGGGTTGCTGATCAACAAGAGAAAGAGGACTGGTAGCGTCCAGAAAAGAAGCACCAGACAGTAGAAACGACTGAAAATTAATAGTCAGTGCAATGGATAGAGGGCGAGTTACTCTGGCTGTGGGTAGTTCTGGGATTTTGCAAGCAGTACTGTGGAGCGACATCTTCATGCACGAGCACAAACCACTGTAAATCCATTTGCAGTAGAGATGCACATTTGGGGGTAGGCAAAAGAAAAAAAAAAAGTTGTACCTATTAGATAGCTCAGTTTCTGCAGAGGGAAAATGCCCTAACCATGATTTAATTTGCACAAGTGAATTAAGCTCGCTTGGCTACAGTGAGAAACCATTGCTGGCTGACAGTTTGTCATCACCTCTGACTTTTATGTTCTCTCCAAAGACAGGAAGTCTCTACCTGATTTCTGGCTGAGTAGTTCTGCAGAGCAGAGATTTTTGGATGATAGCGCAACAGAGCTGTCAGCACTTGGATGAAATGAGGGAAGTGGGAAAAAGCAGTGTCAGGTACAGGATGGGGTGTGCAGGGGGAAAGAAGACTCCAGACCATCCTAAGCTGCACAGGTCAAGGATGCCCCTGTCTCTCTGCTTTTGCCTTTTGCAGTTCAGTGTACAGAACAGTTTAATTTGCAGGTGCTGGGATGTGCTGAACAGCCCCAACACCTGCACATTTTGGGTGGTGACACAGTTGGATGTTTTTGGAAGGGCTTCTGCACACACTTGGTGCTTCAGCCCTGCTGTGCTTGGTGCTCCAGCCCTGCTTGGTCCTGCACCCCTGAAGATGCACATTTTGGGAGCGGGGATTTGGGTCTGCCTTGACTGTCTATGCAAAAAGCTGCCCCTGGAGATGGATGTGAGGATGCATTTCCATGAGACCTTAAGCTATTAAATGCGTCGAGGATACTGAGTGCACTCAGGAGCTGCTGAGTGAGAAGTCGGAGATACCCAAACACATCGCCAGGTAAAATGTGGTGGAAGAAACCTTTGCTTCCCACAGAGCCATCCCAGGCCTTTTTATCCCACCACTGGAATGTGTGAATTCCAGCTGTGGCAACAGCTGTAGGAGTTTGTAAAAGACCCCCTGAGAACTGTAAAATCAACGGCAATCAAGGGTTTGTTTCCTGTTTGAACTCCTTCCTTCTCCCAAATTAAAACTGATGTGGAGGAAGAGGGAGTGAGGGAACAGCGTTCAGCAAAGAGGTCTCCCCCTCCGAGTGGTGGCATTTCTGTAACCCTGGCAAATGTGATCTACAAAGAACCTAAATCATTCTGCAGTGTTGGGCAATATGTCTGTCACTGCAGACTGGAGATGTCCAGCATGGACACACACAGAGCAACTCCCCAGCAGCTGGGTGTCTTAAAGAATCATCTTATTCGGACAAGTTTGAGAGTTTTGGGTTTTTCAGCTTGTAGGGAGGCTGCTTGTTGCTGGAGTGCCCCTGTGGAACACAGATGAAGAACACAGCCTTGCTGGTGTTGTCTGGTGCCTGCTGGGTGCTGGCTGGCTCCCTGTGCCAGCAGCCGAGGGGCTGGGATGGGATGCACACCCTCCCTGTGTCTGATGGTTGCAGGCTTCTATGTTGAATGGAACAGGGAGTAGGGGCCAGGCTCTGCTGAAAAGCAGCTCTGGTTGCTTGAGAGTAGACATGAGCAAGGAAATGGGTTCATCAGGCTCTAACCCACCATGCTTTGCCTGGCCTGTGAGTCCTGTGCAGTGCTGCAGCCANCCTATCTGCACTGAATACTAGCAGGTATGGGAAGAAGAGATGTTGCATTGCAGAAGGGCTGAAAAAAATGACAATATTTATTTTAAGCTCACAGAAGTGTTGAATGGAACAGGGAGTAGGGGCCAGGCTCTGCTGAAAAGCAGCTCTGGTTGCTTGAGAGTAGACATGAGCAAGGAAATGGGTTCATCAGGCTCTAACCCACCATGCTTTGCCTGGCCTGTGAGTCCTGTGCAGTGCTGCAGCCACTGCTCCCCATCACTGTTTGGAAGCACAGCACTGGGTTTTCCAGGTTTCTGCAGCTTTGGGTGTCCTCCCTGGTGTCACCACCTCCTGCTGTGGTCTCCACGTGTGCTGCTCTTCCCGTCTGCTCTTCACCCCTGCAGTATGTGAGGAGGCAGTTGGCTCTCAAAAAAGACCAGATGGTGGAAACCAATTTTAGACTGGATATCAGGAAAAAATTCACTATGGGAAGGGCTGTCAAACACTGACAGGATGCCCAAGGCAGTGATGGAGCTCCCATCCCTGGGAGGATTTAGAAGCCATGTGGATGTGGTACCTGGGAACATGGGTTAGTGGCAGGTTCAGCAGTGTTTGGGGAATGGTTGGACTCGAGGACCTTAGAGGGCTTTTCCAGTCTAAAGGATTCTGTGACTCTATAAAGCAGAAGGGAAACTTCATGCTCCAGCAACCAGGGTGCTGGAGGCATCGTGGCTCTGGCCTCTGCTACAAATAATGTCCTCCGGGAAAGCAAATCCCTTCCCTCCATGTTCCCTCTGAGCAGCTTTGCTAATTGTTCATGAGGAGTCACTAACAGGTAAGTCATCCTGGAACCACCAATACCCAATCCAGGACATCCAAAGGACTTGCCCCAGCTTTTTCTGTATGAGTTCTGTGACTGATCTTATCAACAGAAGCACCTGTGTCTACGGCAGAAGAGTTGAGAACTTCCTCTCAAAGAGCAAAGATGCATTTTTTTTTCTTTTACGGGGTATTAAGCAAACACAAGAGAAAGAAAAATTATATTTGGAGCAATAAAGTAAGCATTTCACTTAGAACCACATAGTGTATATACTATTTTTTACACTGGGCACCAGTTATAACAGAATTGTCTTTGTTCACTGGGGGGCTCTCTTCCAATTCTTTCACTTTGATTAGTCTGTTCTGCTTTTTAATTTTTGAAGGCAAATTTTTAGGAGGTTGTTTTTTCCATGTGGTATGGCTAGGCCAGGTTGTACAGGTTGTTGGTTTGTACAGGAACATTTATTTAATGTTATTTAAGGTGGAGGTGATCTGGGTGGAGTGATGACTCTAATTATAGAAGAGGCTTTTTTTTTTTTCTTCTTTAATTGTCATATTTGTTTTATGTTAGATCTCTGGGACCTGTCTCAAAATTATTAGTCTCACTGAAAACTGTACGTTTTATCTCTCTTAATGAAAATTTTTATAGAACTCGATAGGTGTCAGGCTGCTGGGCTACCACTGATAGCTTCAGTTAGTGCTTTTATTGTCTGCTGCTCCCTTGCAAGAGACACTTGATTTGTCTTGCCTGTTTTCAAGAATTATTAGTACTGGCTATAGTTACTCAAATCTTTTGATTAGCTAGAGACTCAAAAAAGGTGTTTATACTCCACTTTTTATGGAAGGCTTCAACTCTAGAAATTGCTTTACTAATTGCTTTCAGGATGGATTTTCTTGCGGCTGATAAATTAATGCCTGCAGTGGCACTTACATGACAAATCCTTTCTAATAGCCATATTGTGCCTAGGCTTCACTCTTGTTTTTAGGAAAACAAATATGTTGGGCATAACTAACTGCAGTTAGGGTTTTTCTTCACATATATGGTTCTAGCATTATTTTGCAGTATTTTTTGCAGTAACTTTCTGTTGCTGCTTGTAGTGGGTTTGTTCG
>VYZQ01059250.1:10638-21503 GCA_013400655.1 Mystacornis crossleyi
TATGTTTTGATGTTTTTTATGCCAGAAGACAATTCAGAAATCACCTGAAGGGATTTCTGATGTTGCCCGTCTGAAGTTCTTTATCACTATCTGCTGATTAAATTTTGTCAAAAACCCCAAAGTAATAAATTACTTTTGCCCTCTGACTCCTGATAGAAGCCAAAACACAAAAATTAGCAGAAAACAAAATGTTTCTGCTGAGACATGACTGGGTTTGAAAAAAACCCAAACTGATTTTAATTTGCCATAATTTTCATTAAATCTGATTCAATTTTTTATGGTCTTTCATCACTTGACATATGGGAGCTTAATTCTGACTTTAGAGATAGTGTTTCTGCTCCCATTTCAGTAAAGCAATATCTTTGATCACTCTTTCATTTCTCCCCCCAACAACGTGTCACACATGCCCGTGTTAGGAGTCTCCACCTGTCAACATCAGATTCCCAAAAGAGGCAGTGGTTGGACCGCAGCAGTGGAGGCAGCGTGAGGATGCCAAATAGAAATATGGCTGGCTTTAAAGGGAATTAGACATATCTTTGCCCTGTGTCTGCTCATGTTGTACCTTAGGAGGAAGTAGTTATATCAAACCTTGGCAGAAAATGTGGGCCATAAACAATTGACTGCGTTAATTTAATTCTGTCCATGGCCTAGCAGCTGCCACGGGTCAGATCTCAAATAATCTTCATTTACATCAAGGACAAAGAAGATGAGTCAAGTATTGTCGGTCTTGATGCATGGTTATACAACATCACACAGTGCATTTCNACTTGCATTTAGGCTTATACTACATAATATTTCTGCTTAACTTTTAAAATTAAAAAATCTGGTTTATACAAGTCAAATCCAGAAAGAGCTCTAAAAATCATTCTAAAATTAAGAACAGATTAAAAAGTAGTTTCCTTTTTTTGGTTTTCCATTCCAGATAAAATTTACTGTTAATCTTGTTAATATTTTCTGAGTTTTTTATTGGAAACTTAATTTTATCTATACATTTTTGTAGAAAAGCTTATAATAATTCAACTGTTGTTTATGAAGGTGTCTTTGTAACTAAGCAGTTCGTGGACATTAAATCAGAAAGGATAATAGAGTTAGATGCTCCAGTTGATCACATAACACTGTGGTGACTGAATAAAGTTCCTAGTTAGTGTATGTTGAGTAACTGGCATTTAAAAGAATGCTTTTGTGACTCTGTAACTACCTAACCTTCATGAAAATTCATGTTTGTCCTTTCATCTCGTAACCTTTGTGATGAGTATCGTGGTACAAACTTTCTGACCTCCTCCATGTCTCCTGGTAGGCTTGTTGCCTATGGATATTCTTCTGATGCCTAGTAACAAAATATAATTGACTTCCTCAAAACCATGACCCTTTCTTTGTTTGCTTTAAATAACCTATCATGTTCACAACCTAAAGAGTATTCACAAATATAAACTGGAATACTGAAGAAATGCCCAATTAAATGCCAAAAACTCCACTGATGTTGCACAGATGGTTTAAGTTTCTGTAAGTCAAACATCTGGTCAGTACTTTCGATTGGTAAGTGCATAAAACCTTGATCCTGGCTGATAATGAGGAGTTTCATAGCAACTTAATCTAATGAAAAGGAAGGTAACCTTATGTTAGGCCTATTAAAAGAAAAGGCAGAGTGGGCATATGGAAGGTGAGTGATGGAATGGGAGAATTCCAAGGTTTCATGTTGTAATACATTGATTTGCGACATGAGTGTGCAGTGCTGAAGAGGTGAGCATGTACAGCTTTGGTCTCATCCCAGTCCATAATCATGGGTGAAATTGATTTAAAAATGTTCCGTGAAGTTTGACAGTTCCAATAAATAAAAAGATTTAAAAATGAGATAGCTAAATCCTAGGAGGTTTAATAAACATTCTTTTCCTTTCCCAAAAGGTATCTAAAAGTTTGAAGCATTCATTATGAATATCTAGAAATCTGTGACATTTAACTTAACCCTTACTTCTCTCTAAACAAATGCTCATGTTCCACTCCTGACTAATTTTCCAACTGCCTACTAGCTGCTTTTTTGTGTTGGGAGGGCCCTGCTTAAGTGAGAGTGAAAAATGCTCGCTCTGCCTGCTTTGGTTAGCAGTCACCTTAACTGGCAAATAGTTTCTGGATTTTCCTTGTTCCCACATTGCAATAGAGCTGGGATTTTTAGCTTCCTACCTATCTGCCATCCCTTTAGAGCTTTACCTTATAGAAATGCCGGCAGTGCAGGATGTACAAGAGGCTTTCTTTTCCCTACTAAGAAGAGGAAAGAAGTTCAAAGATAAAACTCCAGTAAAAAAAAAAATCAACAAAAATATATGAGGAAAAGAAAGTGAACCCTTAGAAAAAAACCTTCAAATACATTCTGTTTCAATTTGACATGTGAGAATGCTCCAGGAGCAGTGTTCTTTCAGTCCCTTTTGGAAGTGTTTTGCTGAAGTGCATTGGAGCACTTTGGCTGAGCATAAGCACAGCTTTCAAAGCAACAAGAAAAACCTGAGCATATTAAAAATATATTGAATTGCAACATTGATGCTGCTGAGCCTAATATTACACATCATAAAGGAGATGGCTGTTAAGGGCCGACATGGGATGTTTTAGACTTTCATGAGGTCTGTCCAGTCATCTGTGAGCTCATTACAGAGTGTTGTACAGGAAAGGACCAGGAGCCCAGTCAGAGGGTGCAGACATGTGGGCACGCTCACAAAAAACACACTATCACATACACACTCCGCCTTCCTTCCCAGTGCAGTTACTTGCAGATTTCACCCAGGTGTGGTAATTTCCATGCTGCTTCTCCTGTTTTGCAGTATTCTGGATTTCACACTGAGAGATCCGAGTCTGACCACGAGAGCCAGTGGGGTGGGAGCCCACTGACCGATACGGCTTCTCCCCAGCTCCTGGAGCCTGCGGACAGACCGAGCACCCAGCACCACGATGTCTCCTGTGCCTACAGACAATACTCAGACCGCAGCGCGCTCTGCTACGGTTTTGCACTCGACCACTCCAGGCTGACTGATGACAGACATTTCCACACTCAGGCCTGTGAGGGAGGCAGATGCGAAGCTGGCCGATATTTCCTTGGCACGCCGCAGCCGGGAAGGGAGAGCTGGTGGGGTTCTCGTTCAGCATTGCCTCTGACTAAATCATCCCCTGAGAGCAGAGAAGCGTATGAGAACAGTATGCCCCACATAACGTCAGTGCACAGGATTCATGGTAAGACATAACAAGGATTTGCAGAAGCGACACTATCTCAGCTGCAGCAATATGACAGAAACATACAGCTGTTTATGTGAAAGGTGGAAAATGAGATGCTTTTGATGTACGTTCCTATCTCAGAGATCACATCTGTGGAGATGAGGAATACTTAAAATTCAAGTTGAGTTGAGTTTTATAGTCTGGCTTATATGCAGCAAAATATAATTTTGCTGTATTTTCATCAATCTGTGAAATTAAGGTGGAAATGTGACTGGCGAGATTTCAAGCATGATTTTAAAAAATATAAACAAAATAATCCATTTGATAGAGAAGTGGGTTTTTTTTTTTTGATTTAGGATTAAGACACTTCAGATGGAATATATTTAGTAAAAAATTAGAGCTAAATCCAAGTTAAATATTAAAAAATCTTGAGAGCCTTTGGAGGAATTGTTATCCACGTGACATTTTTCCCTATGGGTTATTACTAGATTCTGTATGTATTTAAAGTTGGCTATTAAAATTAACAGTTGTTTTTGGTTTCAGATGTTTATCTCCAGCTATAATTTTTAGCCAGTTTTAATCTCTCGATCCTTTCAACACCAAGCTTGAAATTTTGTTTGGTTTCTGACAGGTTGCAAACTCACTGCATTAGCACATTTTCAGAGGCTGAACCTAATGAAACAACCACAGTGAAGGCCTGATATTGGGTTGGGAAAAGTCCAAAGGTCCTTCGTTTTAAAATTATAGGCTGAGTCTTGGAAGACAGAAACTGGCCCATAAGTTAGAATCCAAGGTTGGAAGGATGGATGCACCATCAAAAAAAAAAAAGTTTCTGTACAAAATAGTCTATAGAAACAAAGTCTGTGTCTAAAGAGCTCATAAAAGCTGATTACGTTGGTACTATTCCATTGATTTGCAGAACAAGGTTTTGTAAACAAAAAAGAGCTGTTGTTTTACTCCAATCTGAGGAAAATTGTGTTGAAATTAGAAAAGAATTATTAAATAGCATGTTCTAGGAAATACAATCAGAGCTAAAACAGGAAAGAAAAGGCACAGGAAATTTTGCTGATGAGGACTGTCCTCCACCTTTCCTGTGGGAACATGCCTCCTTCCTTGTGTCTGTTCTGTACTTCTGCCCTATTTGTGTTTTTCTAGCTTTTTCTTCCCCCCCAAAAAAGAGAATCTAGTAAAGTGTGATAATTTTGCTCACAAATTTTATGCATGATAAATCTTGCTGAGCTTAGAAATATCATACCAAGGTACAAATGTAAAAGGGTTACATATTCATTCCATACCTCTATCAAGGATAATTAATGTAAATGGATAATATAGTTTGGTTATAGTTTGTTGTTTGGTTTTGCTGTAATTCCTGGTACTGCAGTTATTTTCTTTATTGTATCAAGTCTTACATTTTTCAGTAGCTCTTCAGACTGCATGTAGCTTTAGGGGGAAAAATCTGAGTAGCCCTGGCATTTTGGGTCCAGATCTTAAGAGGCTGTGAAGGATAAATTCATGCCCATGATACTCCACACTGCAGTATTTCCCCAGCAACGGCAGGATATTTTTATTGTAAAAGCCCATTGCTGATTTTTGTTGTGAACTCTACAGTGCAGTGGTAGTGTTCTGCAACCCACACAGATCTGTATGCCCTGACCCAACACAGAACAGGAGAAACTCCTTGTATTGGTCTGTAAACGGGTTTGCTTTGAGGAGTACTGTCAGCCAGCCCAATGTGCCTCATCCCCAAAGAGGACTTTGTGTGTGCCGAGGCAAAGGCATCAATAAGTAACGTGCAAGTCCCACACATGCCCCCCTGAAGGAATGTATCTCAGCAAATCAAGACCTTTATCATAATGTCAACTGTTCAGGTTTTGTCGCCACCCACTTTCTTCCTACTGAGGACTGACAGGTATGATTCTGTCCTTTCAGCTACTTGCAAGCTGAAAACCTTCTCTGATATGTATATGGGCCTTATTTTTTAAAGAGAGAGTGAAGCAATTTTTTCCCATTTCAAAAGCAAATATTTATGCATGGGGATATGACATCACATTTTTACAATAACCCTGTCTAACAGGTATGGGTTCTTGAGGTTTTGAAGAGTTCCTTCATTACTTGTGGTTATTTATTATTGCCTAACCTGAATAAAGTCACCACATAACCAAATCTATTTCTCAGTGCTGTCTGTGTTTTAGCTCCTTGAAAGGCCCAAGAAAACATGCTGGAATGTTGTACATTTGTAATTCCCAGAGATTTTTATTTTTACCACGGCCCAAATTCACTCAGACTTTGTTGATGCAAAGAGGTAGTAAGGGGCCAGAGGTCTGAACACTGGCATTGAGGACACTTTGACATGCTCTAGGATTACCTGCCTGGCCTCCAGCTGCTCCAAAAGACAGAGCTGCTTTAGAGTTTGTGCTATACCTGCTGGGCTTATGCAGACACTTGGCTACCCAAGAGTGTATCTAGTGGCTCCAAATACCAGTGTTGAGGTGCTTAGATCTCTTTGTATATTTCTGTGGATACAAATACACTACTAGCAAGAACTTTTCTTGTTTCTGTCTAGTCCGGTGGGATACTTTTCTCTCTCACAGAAGCTATCAGTAGAGTTTTGTAAACTATGAACACCTGCTAATTTTGTTTATAGTACAGCAGAGAAATGTTTTGACAATGGATGTTTTAGGATTTCAGCCAATCATCCTAAGGGGGTGGCTGATCCTTTAACCAACTAGACTATGAAGAAAAAAGTCCGTAAGAGAGTTGTAAAATACTTAAATAAATCAATCCTGCTGCACAGTTCCTGCCTGCTGCATCTCCCTTCTCCTCCCTACTACTCCCTACTACGACGTATTTCCAGCTATGATACTTGTTCCTTCCAGAGATACTGGAAACTAGAGTTTGTCACTGAAAAGCAAGGAGTCTACCATGGTCTTTTTTGGTGACTTACGAGTCACCTCTGACTCGATTTTCTGTCTGTAAAAGAAGGTTCAGATGACATGTTTTTCAAGATCACTTGCCTCCTTAAACCTCAGTGCTTGTCTCCTTTTTCTCTTTCCTAGGAAGAGGACACTGGGATGAGGACAGTGTTGTTAGCTCACCTGATCCTGGCTCTGCTAGCGAGTCAGGCGACAGATACCGTACTGAGCAGTATCAGAACAGTCCGCATGAGCCCAGCAAAATCGAAACTCTGATAAGAGCCACCCAGCAAATGATTAAAGAAGAAGAAAACAGGCTACAGCTGCGTAAAACCACTCCTGACCCGCTGGTCTCCGTTAATGGCACGGGGAAGAAGCACGCTATCTGTTTTGCAAACTACCCTCAGCAGCAGTTGGCAGCGGATGTCTGCCGCGTCCCAACGGTTGCCAACACTCCTCCCTGTGAACACATCCAGCAGCGAGACGGAAAGATTATGAGCCCACACGAAAATGACTATGACAACAGCCCCACAACACTCTCTAGGATAAGTAGCCCCAGTTCTGATCGAATATCAAAATCTAGTTTGGTACTTGCTAAAGACTACCTGCATTCAGATATGTCCCCGCATCAAAACCAAGGAGACCACCCAGCAGCCTCTCCAAATTATTACAGTTCCCACAGGCAGTACTTTGATAAGCATGCTTACACACTAACTGGGTATGCTCTGGAGCATCTATATGACACTGAAACAATTAGAAACTATTCGCTAGGCTGTAATGGATCCTCCTTTGATGTGACTTCTCACTTAAGGATGCAGCAAGATCCGGCACAAGGACACAAGGGAACATCTGTTATAATAACCAATGGAAGCTGACACTTTTTTTCCTAAAAACTTTTGTGCTTTAAAAAATAATGTTTGAGATCTAATTGGAAGACATTATATGTTTTCATGCCCTTGTCCTTACCAGCATTTCACATACCACAGTGCACTAGAGTGAAGAACCCAAGGTTTGCGGGGATAAGTTAGTTAAAACACATTACTTAAACAAAAAATAACAATGCACTGGCATGCAGCGTTAGAGTGAATGGAGCTAAAGGCAAAGTTGGTGCCATGCATGCTGAGAAAGATAGAAGAGGTCCAGGCAGGGAGTGCTTGTGGCAGGCTAACAGAGCGATTTATCCACATTGTGTAAGAGGTGTTGTTTGGAAACACTGCCAAGGGCAGATCTTCTGAACTGCATAGGTACTAGCCAACAGAACTGCTATGCACTCTTTTTTTACAGGAATTTGGGATGTGTTCCTTCGAAATACACAACAAAATGTGTACTTCTGGTGATTTGTTTATTCCCCAAAGGCGAAGCATGTTATGCTGCTGTATGGTATAAAGCATCTATGGCTGACCAATATAAAATCAAAAAAGGGAGAAAGAGAGAACTCCTCGAATTGTTACGTCCTTGTGTACTCACATACATAGCTATTGACATATGCCTGATTTGAAAAGAGTCCTCATGATTAGTATGGTCAAATATTAAGTTTTGCTGTATTAAAAAGACGGAAGCATTCTCACTGTAGTTTTGAGAAACACAAAGGGCTTGCTCGTCTTGCTGTAGAGATGGGAGATTGTTCTCATGTTTTTGAAAGGTTGCCCATGGTGAGTAGTGGAGTGAAATGGAAGAAAATTGCCTGGAGAAACAGGGAGAATAGACTGGAATTAGGAGTGGTCCAAGATAAGCTGTTAACCCTGTAGCTATGTATGCCATTTAGTAATAATTATAAAATAAGGAAAAGTGGCTGAATAACTAAGAATTAATTTAAAACACAGAAGGAACTCAATAGAATCATAGAAATATTGCTGTAAAATACAAATGCAGTTGCATAAACGTAAAAGTACATCAGTCAAGAATAGGTAAAAACTGTTTGGTGGTTTGTCTAACTTCTGATAAAGTTTTGGAGTAAATTAAGAGAGTACAGAGAATTGTAACTACTCTGTCTGAAACACAGTAAAGTAATAGGCATGACCTTGACAAAGAAATATAAATTCTCTTCTTGATTGCAGCAGATAATTTAACAAATACCAAAAAATATTAGGGGTGTCAAAATCAGCCATACATACATTAAAAAGTACAGAGGGAAATCAGTTTTCCAAGGAATTAAATTGTATTAAGAATGCTGGTATTATCAAGGCCTGTCCTAGAGTTATATAAGACATCAAAAGAGGCAGAGGAACTTTTTTAAATTTTTAATAACCTCGTGAAAAAAGAGACTGATTGATTGGAAAAGAATAAATAGAAAACATATGCTAAAAACGTAAAGTAGGGAATTTGTAGGCACAACTGCTAGCCCCATCCTTTTTTTGTATGGCATTTTATATGGTCTCAAAGTTGATTGAACAGGAGGGACCACCACTCCCTCTTACGCCAGCGTGGAGGAAAGGGGACCTGAGGTGGTTACTAAAATGAGATTAGCTCTAAGACTAGCTTCATTTGTAACATTCAGAAGCTCAACATATGGGACTGAGTCATCAGTGGGACTAAATATAAACCAGCATGCTATGGGTGGGTTAAAAATACTGTTTCCAAATAAAACTAATCAGAAGCAAAAGCTAAATAATAACATTATAAACCACGTAAGTAGAGATGTACTTGAAAGCAGAGGAAATTACCTCTCTGAACTTGGAATATTGTGTATAGTCCTGAACACTCCAAAGCAGATTGTGAATCTTGAATTGAGTAGTACCTTACTCCATAAACGACCTTTGTTGACTGCAGTGTGATCGCTCCTGGTGAAATGCACATTGAACACAAGGGAGAGCAACACAGTCTGGTCTTTATTATCTAAACTTCGTAACTGAAAAGGTGGAGCAGAGCTCAGCGAAAGATAAAGAGACTGAAAGATCTAATAAAAGCTTTAAATAAACTGGGTCTGTCATCTTTGTAAGGGAAAGTAGTAAGGGGTAACGTCACTGATGTGCACCAAACTCTGCACAGAGGTGAGATAAATAATGGTCTAAAACTATTTGAACTAGAAAATAGCAGAAATGAGAGACAGGGCATTGAATGATAGCCAAGGCAAAATGAGAACAAAATTATTTGGCAAGAAGTTTATTTGACTCATTGCCAAATGGATAATGAAGATCATAAAGAGAAGCAGATAGAGATTTTTGTTTGTTTGTTTATTTTAAGATAGCAAAAAGGCAAATAATTGAAGGGAAGAAAAACATTGACAACTGTTAACTCAGAGGAAGAAATGGACCAAAATAGACTTCTTTCAGCCCAACAACTGTATATATTCCTAAAGCATAGGAATAAGAAAATATTTTTGATAAATTTAGTTTCGGGTACATATTTATTTCACTTGTTCCTATGAGTAATATGAATAAACTTGTACTTGGAGTTCATTTTACAGTATTAAAATACAATTTGCAAAGCGAATTAGAGTAGTGGTACATGGTATCATATTATCCCTACAAGTACATATAAAACCATGCCTAAGTGTCAATATTATTTTGTATTACAGAAGAGTCTCCTAAACTGTTTGAATGAACGGGGTTTTCTCAGCACTCAAGTTTCTTGGGGTCGCAAAGCACTCTTGCTATCAAGCTTTTAGTTAGAAGGCAACAGAGCTCTGCAGACCAGCTGCAGTTCCCTGTCTGTGGTCTAATGGCCACAAGTAGTCACGAAACCACACTTTGGCAACTGTTGTATTTGCATTCTGACAGGCACCTTTGAAAAGTAGAAGACTTATAAGACAAACAGGCACGGCATAAGATGCTTGTGCACTATATGACTTCACCCAGGGAAAAAAGCCACTGTGTTATGCAATAAAAGTTCCCCATCCCTATTTACAGTGATCCCAAAATAAGATTTCACAAACTGCAGTTATTTATGCTATTTTCAATAGCTCTAGTCCACTAAAAATGCAAAAAATGCACTGTAATGAACAGAATAAATCAGTAGAGATGTCTCTATGGGCAGCCACATTGTGCTGCAAGCAAAAGCTGATGGTCTCTCTCCTCATGGGATTCCAGCAACTGGCACTCCCTAGCACTTCAATACAGTATGGCAGAGATGGATGTCTTTTGTCAGCTTGTTTGCTATCCTGCTTCTTTAGATTGCCAGGAATTTCTTCTTAATTGACAGAAAGCACTGAGTTTTGCAAACATAGGCTCTGCATGCTACATGCTACATGAAAGCAAGTCTGCAATCTTAATTATAGCATATAATATCACTGCAGCTCATATTACATGTGCTTTTCAATATGGTATAAAGCTTATTTTTTCCATTACATATTTATGTAATTCAGAGTTTCATTTGGTATCCTTCAAGGATATAATCTTTTTTTGTGTTTCTTCCTTTTCCAAATCAGATGGGAAGAAATCTCTTGCAAAATTGAAAAATGCAAGGCATTTGAACCAAATAAGTTTCAAATGTATCACATTAGCTAAAGGTTATCACTTTAAATAAGGTATGTATATTGTGTTTTGGAACAGAAACAATATAAATTGCTGTATTGCATCATTTCACTAGCATAATACTGGTTTGTTATTAACATGAAATTAATATTTTGGAGCTACTGCAAATACAGAGTGACCACAGCTCTTTCAAACCATTTCCTATTGATGTCAGTGGATGGCGCATTATGGTTTTTGTACATTACAATCTTAGTATATCTCTTTTGTTTAAAGGAATAAAAACCCTCTAGTCTTTATATAAAATCACACCCCATGGGCATAGAGTTTGTGAATCTGGACAAAT
>VYZQ01059250.1:26354-46555 GCA_013400655.1 Mystacornis crossleyi
ATACCAAATACACATGCTACTTTAGCTGCATTGCAAAACGTCGTCACTTTTGGCCTGCAAACAGAATGTAAAGATGAAAACTGAGACCAGAGGACATACGCCTGTATTTGAAAATAACAACAAAAGCTACAAGCAGATGCATCTGAGACAGAAACTTAAAAATCAGGTCATTTTCTAAACATGCATTAAATTACATACAAATAATTAAATGTTCATTATTGCTGTTCATCTCATGACTGGTTTTCATTTATTCATTATTATCATGAGCTGTCATCAGTTCTGTCATTTTTATCATATTATCTGTATTTGTCCTATTTGATCTATACTATTTTTTAATCTATAAATGAAAGTATTCTATAATTAAAAATTAATATAAAATGCAGAGTAGAAACTGACAACCTGGAAAATAGAACCCAGAAAGTATCCGCATATTTCAAGCTTTCAACTCATTGTAAGATCCATGATTTTGTAACTGNTTGGCCTGCAAACAGAATGTAAAGATGAAAACTGAGACCAGAGGACATACGCCTGTATTTGAAAATAACAACAAAAGCTACAAGCAGATGCATCTGAGACAGAAACTTAAAAATCAGGTCATTTTCTAAACATGCATTAAATTACATACAAATAATTAAATGTTCATTATTGCTGTTCATCTCATCACTGGTTTTCATTTATTCATTATTATCATGAGCTGTCATCAGTTCTGTCATTTTTATCATATTATCTGTATTTGTCCTATTTGATCTATACTATTTTTTAATCTATAAATGAAAGTATTCTATAATTAAAAATTAATATAAAATGCAGAGTAGAAACTGACAACCTGGAAAATAGAACCCAGAAAGTATCCGCATATTTCAAGCTTTCAACTCATTGTAAGATCCATGATTTTGTAACTGGTATATCAGGTGGTAAATTTCATATGGGAGCCAATTTTCACATCCAGCCATATTCCTAGGAACTGTTGGTATGACATATTTCAAAGTTTTATCAAAGCTCTGTTGTAAATAGATAAACTTGTACATCATCAAATGTATTACATTTACGGGTCCTTTTCTACTTTTTCTGATAAGGAGAAATGTGAGCAAATGGTGATGAGAGTTTAAGGTACTTTTTCAAGCTGGATGCTTTCAATTTCCCTTCAAGATGTATTTCCAGAGACAATTAGATTAACTATAAAAGGGCAAAGAAGAATCTTTCTGTAGTTCCTTCTATCTCCCTTGAAGCTTGAGGCAGTTCTGAACTGTCTGGATACTTGGGATTTTCTGGAGCAGCCTTGAGGCTACACTGATTTGTGCTACATATCAGGATTGCCTGCCTACCTGTTCATCACATAGGAAAAGAGGTGGCCCTCTAGCTTGTAGAGAGTTACCGAGTGCAAGAGAGCTCAAGTGCATTGAGCATCACACCACTATTTAAAAACACTTTTTTACATTAGCATTGACTGCTTTATGAGGTAAAGTACGTTGGGCTGCCGCCTTTCTTCTGTGCTATTATCTTAGCATGTGGTAAGAAAAGTAAGGAGGAAGGTGTCAGAAGATGTGAAATTATGCTTTTTCTCCCATATTGTCTAGCAGAACTCAGTGAAGATGGAAGAGATTATTGTCATCACACAGAATAAATGCTTACCCAGTGGAGTCCTGCCTCTATGTAACCAGGTAAGATAATTTTGTTGGGAATGCCCTTTTGCTCTGCCAGAAGGATGGCTGGTGACATCACACTGGAATGTACGGGCTAGCCACAAGTCCACACATGAACATCAGTGTTTTCTAAATTGGTGATGTGTCCTGTTAAAACATATTAAGGTTGCTGTCTGCTGAGCCTTTTGCTCCTTTTCTTTTACTATTGCATCCATTTGGAGCCCAGGATGGGGAGAGCTGAGACTGCAAGCAGCTTGGGCAGTTTTGACAGGAGTTAGATGCATTTTTCATTTGAAGCTTCTTGGTTTTGATTCTGACACAAGACATTTCATCAGGTTATGAATTATTTTAACAAAAACAGACCTGTGTTTTGTTTGTTTTGTTTCTCTGTGGGACAGTTGTGTCATTTTTTTGTAAATAATACCAGTGAAAGGCATCCTTTGTGTTTTCAATTTTGAGCACACTAGTGAGTTGAAAAACACAACCTAAGTGTTAAGTCTATTTTCATCAAGGGTACAACTGTGCATTTTGATATTATGTTTCTGACTTTTCTCTAATCACAAAGGGAGAGACTTTCTTCTGTACTGCTTTCTATTCAACCTCCAAAACAACTGCAAAGTATTGGAAGGACTCCAGTACCCTCTTCAGCATGAATGTTTCTTGAGCTCAAGAGAAATGCTCATGGTTTCATTAGGCTAGTTATCTGACAGTCTGCTCATAGAAAACAGCTGATTCTTGCTTTTATATTTTTTACTGAACAGCTTTGGCTTCCTGTGATCAATCTTCTTGGCTATAGCAGTAAATATGCTAAACTGCAGGTGCCAACAAGATTTGAGACAGTCTGAGGCTTGAATACTGACCCATGGTTGTGTTTTGTGTGTCATGAAATAACCCACCTTGTGTACAACTATTTGGTCTGTTCGTTGACTTGGGTTTTTAACTTAATATGTGCTTATTTACTCAAGGAATTAGATCCAGTGTGGGAGAGATGCAAAACAGCCAGTGGTTTAGGAGTTTAGTAAATAATCTCAGCTTTGTTCAGTTTTGCTCTAGGTCAGGCTGCTGCGTGGAGTAATTCCATATGGCAACCTGATTTGAGCTTACTCAAAGTAAACCTTAAAATGGATTTTGGCAAAATCCAGCCAAGCCATCAGGAACCCATTCTAAGTTTCTGCTGAGGATTTCCTTATAGCTTTCTTAATTTAAAAAAAGCATCAACAAGAATACAACAGCAAATGAGAAAATCTTTGAAACTTTTTTACTGTCTGAAATACCCTTTCCCCTCTTCCTGAACATTAACCACCAAAAAGCCCTTTAAGCTGCTCTAATTTATGCCAAGAGCAATAGAAGTTAAGAGGTGCAAACAAGGCTTAAGGGACTTTGCCTCCCCCCCTGCGTTTTCCTCTGTGCTGCTGGCAAAGTGGTGCTGCGGGTGCAGCCTCTCACGAGGGAGAACCATGATGGGGAGGACTTTCTGCCCCTCTGCCCCAGCTCCTGTGCTCTGGTGCAGAGCAGCAGCTGCCTGGTCCCTCTCCAGCCTGTGCCACTGGAGTCTGTGGGTTACCAAAGCCTCTGCTGCTCTGCTAAGGATAAGAGGGAAGCATGGGGATTTGAGCGGTGAGAGGGCCTCCAGTGGGGTGCCTCCAGAATTCAAAAGGCAGCGGTAAAATCCTGGCATTAATGAAGTTGTTGACAGAAATACTTTGGTCCCACTGAAGCACGGCCAAAAATGTAAAAAAAATTTGAAAACAACACTTGAGGCAGCTCAGTGTGCCTCCCTCAATAGGCCAACTGAAAGCACAAGTAAACAGAAAGATTTACTTGTGTTGGGAACAAACATAATTAAACAAAAATGTGGGTAGAGAAACAAGTACACACAAAAATTCCTGTCTTGCAGTTTATCTGAATGATGTCAAATGCGAACAAAAACCCTGAGATAAAACTTGGGCCAGAGAGTAGAAATTCTGGCAGAGCTATTTCAAACTGGGGCTCTTAGGAAAAGCTGCTGATTGAAATCAATACAACAAGACCCAGAATCCGAAAAGACCTTTTCTGAGATCTGAGAGGGTCACTGAGCAGGACTGTCAGTTGATAGTATTGAGGCTGCAATTGCCTTCACCAAGGTGCTTCGGTGTTTGCTTTAGTGACTTCTTGCAGCCAGTGGCTGAGCATACATTTAACATCCCACCTGAGATCACCCTGCTGGGGGAGGGAATTTTTTAAAGACTTCTGTAGCTTCAACAACTCCCTCACCAGCCACATCAGCACGTCACATTTTCTGTATACTAATCAATAATGTTTGATTAATGTACTGAATCAGATTAATTGAAGAGGTTATTATTTATGGAGAAAATTTAAAAGGGACTGAAGTTCTCTGTTTTCTGCTTCTGTTTTTTAAAAACATTCATTCATTTGAATTTTTAACAAATTGTGATTTATCACGTGAAACATTTTTAAACAGACCTTAATAATATCATTTTTCACACAGTATTAATAGATCATATTTTGGCTTTAGTTTATTTACTTATTATGTAAGACTTGATTAGGTAGTGGTTTCACAAGGATGGGCAAAATACAGATACTTCATAACATTGAAGGTTACTGTGAACATATCCTAGTAGTTTATCAGAAAGGGATGAAAATAAATAGAGAAATTGTATTTTCATTTTTTACATGGCATTGTTTTTCCTGCACCAGAATGGCACTGTTCTAGAAATGCTATCAAAAAGTCAAGAGTAAGAACTGATCTTTTTGTTTACGCCAAAAAGAATTAGCCATATTTTGATTACAGGGTACGTGAACAATGGCTGCTTTAAAGTGCTGTTTTTAATGCTCACTTAAAAAGCATGCTACTTTACGAATATGTGAATAATTCATTCAAACTACATTGCATTTGTATTTCAAGGAGGTGCAGGGGAGAGAGAGCATTCAGGTGGAGTTTGCCCAGCCCAATATTTCCATTTTAATTACTATCTATTTTTAGCACTCAGCTTCTCAGCAAGTCACTTCAGCTCACTGAGGTAAGTGAAGCTGTACTGACTTGTTCCAGCTAAAAATCTCCAAATCTCTCTTTCTAGTTGTCATAATTTCCTATGAGAATGAAGCTCCTGCAATCACTTGTGAATCTAAATTCTCACAATTTTTGTAAAATTAGGATGCTATAGAGAAGCAAGAGACCTTCTGTGTCACAGCTCATGTACAGTGAGACACAAGCTTTCCTTTTCACAACATCAGAACATGGAATCTTAGACACAAGACACCAGACCTTAGGGAGTGAAATTCAGTGGGTTATCTACTCAGAGAGCTGTTTATTTTATTGTATTTAAAGTTACCTCATTACTATCCACTCAAATCTACTTGGTAGATCACTTTATGTGCCTTGAAAAGGTTAGATGTCTACTGCATCAGGAGATAAAGTGAGATTAAAAAATGTCCTGTTACAAATGGATTTAAATCTTTTAAATGATTTAATTTTTTAAAAAATAATAAGCTGATTTAGGACTCCCTGCTTGAATATGAAAAAGAATTAGAGAAAAATATGTGTGTATTTTCAAGCAGTGTCCTTACTTTTACTGTAATATTTCGGTTCAGCAGATTTTTTTGCCGTATCTTGGAAATTATTTGGGGAGATAATGAAGACTGCTATGACAATGCATATGTTGTCATAAACGGTAAACACCTAGTTTTAAAATCCAAATATAATTGACAAAAGGATACTCATTGTGATATCAGACATTGCCACAATGAACACATAAATTCCATGAGGTGAAGACGAACAAGGAGAAAGCATGCAAATTCACAGTGGTACAATGCATCTGCAATATGGATTGCACTTATCTTTTTATTTGCCGCAGACATGTAAATTGTGTGCAACAGAATGGAGATTCAAATGATCCAGCATCTGCATGACACTATAAATTACATCGCAGTCAGTATGGCAGAGAAAAGAAGGCTTTGCCAGTGTCTAATTTACATTAAACAGTGTGAAAAGCAGTGTCCAAAAATCATTCCCAGACTGATGATAAACAGACAAGTATAGAGGTTCAACTACATCTTGGTGTAAGTGTATTATACGTATGGGTTTTCCAAACACACTCTTCCAATTCAGAGGCAATAACATAAAAGTAACAACTATTTGAGGTGACCTGAAGTTTTGAAATGTTTACAAGAATGCATCTAGGTTTAGATTTTAGTGTCTTTCCCACTCTACCATATTCCACATGCAGCTATTCGTCCTTCTTAGGAGCTTCCTCTTCTGGTGAATGGAGAATGCTCTGCAGCTGTACACCTCCACTCCCTGGAAAGTGGCTACCTATTGCTGTACTGCTGCAGCTGTGAAGGATCTAGTCACTGTCTTGGTCAGTTTTACTCCAAAAACCACAAGACAATCTGAGACAACTTCCTGATTTTCCCATAGATTTTATAGATTTGAATTTATTTTGTTTCTGACCTTGCAGAAAAATCCAAATCAAAGAGATTTCAGAAGGTGGACAAAAAAAAATGACTGAGGCAAGAGTCTTTCAAGTTCTTACGAGGATAACAAAGAGTCACACAGAACTATAGAATATATTTTTGTCTGGAGACTGATAGATGTGTGTAGAAGGAGCACAGACACAGGACCATGAAATGAAGTTGGCAGGAACACAGTTACTTAAGCTTACTATAACTTAAAAAGAACGATTCAGAGGACTTAATAACAATTACTATGCTTTTATTTATCTGTGTTGGTTGATTGTCTATCTTTTGCATGAGAAAAAATGATTTTAGTATTATTACATTATAAGTCTGCCCACCTCTACATACCTCACTCCATTTCAGCAACTCCAGCAGTAGTTTCCTGTGAGTAACCAGTGGCACACCAGATCTTCATGGAAGAGAAAAGAATAGGTATAGGGTTTTTTAAAATGTCTCTTTCTTATGTCTGGGAAGAAACATAAGGAGGTGTGCCTCTGAGTCTGATCACTTAGGACATAGAAGAGAAATAATAATTTCTCTTTCCATCAGAGTCTATGCTTCAAATTCTGGTATCATTTACATCTTCATTAAGATCAGGTTATTCTCAAATAACCCAGAAAGACAGATGGTTTTGGGCTGTTTATACTTCTATATCATTTTCCATGCAATGATAAGAGAAGACATACTGTCAATAGTTTGGGTTTTGGTTGTTTTTTTTTTTTTTTTTTTATGTCCCTATGGCTAGCAGACAGTGGAACAAGACACACAAACAGATTTCCAGACACTGTTAACCTTGACAGGGCACCAAGTATGTGGTTAAAGACCAGTTTTGAAGTCTTTGTGCCTAATTCCCACCCCAGCCACTCCAGCACAAGATAGGGGGTTGCCTTCACTGCAGTCAGAAGGTGTCCACCTTTGTACAGCCTTACAGATTAATTGAGACAAATAAACCAGAGGTATTCCTGACTTACAGTGGTGTAAAAGAGAAAGAGAGGGCAAAATGAGCCTGTTTTACAAAAATATACACTGTGATCAGTGATTCTTAGATGCTGTCATAAATCAAACAGCAGGGGGGTTTAAATGATGAAATCATTCGTACCAATTTTTAAGCTGTCATGGACAGATCTTAGGAAATTTATAGTGGTCTAGTTGGAGTGGATTGGTTTTTTCTTAGAAATGTTCAAAACATTCAGTCTTCAATTTTGAAAGTAGAAGCGTTTTCTTGGCCTTACCCGGGCACGCAGGGCTTTGAAAAAAGCTTTACAAAAATTTATGAAATATTCCAGGAAGATCAGGTCACATCTTCCCCAAAAGTTCCTTAACATCTTTTGTAACAATAGCAACAATAACCTGTGCAGATTTTGGACAAGTGTGCCAGTAAAAGTGCAAAAAAGTAAAATCAATGGCCATCTCAGGCACAGAGCTATTGCTCACGAACAGATTGATGTGTTCACACACAATTGCTCTGAGAGGCCCTAGACATGTTGGGGTCAAATTGGCAAAATAGGTAGCAACTGTGATCTTGCAGCAGCCTCTGAAAGAGAGAGGCGGATGTCTATTCTATCTTGCAAACACATTCTTTTACGTTGTGTTACTTCATCTCTTTTATTGCACAAGAGGAAAGTGGGAGACAGAGAATCAAGGATAACACTAATGATAGGCCATATGGAATACATAAACAACGTTGTTCTAGAATAAGATGGTCTTTAAAAGGGGTGGGGGTCTTATTGTACTTGGGCCAGACATTACCCAACTCCTCAGGTGAAAGAAGGAGAATAGGTGAGAATAGGGAGCAGACGCTGGGAGTATGTGATTTAGCTCAGAGCAAGGTTTTCTGGAAGATATAAAGAGCACCTTAAAACCCTTTAAAGGTCTGAGTTCCACTGTATTGAAGTAATGTACTCCTGCTTGCTGAGACCTGAACCTTCCTCATGAAGACTACTGAAGAAAATGCTGTTGTGAAACGGGATTAAAATTTGGCCTGTTCATGAAGCACTTAGGAAATCCTGCAATTTATGTGAAGACATGGGGTCCCTAAGGAAGTGACTGAGAGAACATCCTCAAGTACAAAATGCCATTTCTTTGAAAGAGGGAAGCCAGTTATAGCAACAAAAGCTCAGGGCTGTTTTTAAAAAACTGGGAGCTGCCACTTTTACAGTTTTTAAAGCTTATTTTGGACAGCACCGTACTTGGCCAGTCACCCTGCTGGAAGCAGTCATGGCTCTTGGTGTTAGAATCTGAGCCAGTCTAGCCCAAGGGCCAACAAATGGGCCAGCTGTCTGTGGCAAGGAAGCTAGGCGAGTTAGATATTTCTCTTCATATTGTGTCTAACTGGCCAAAGTTTTAGCTGTATAGGGAAGAATGATAGTATCTGTCTCCCACAGCACATGTGAAGATTTCAGGTTTTGGCCTTGCTGTATTTGACCTCATTTAGGACAAGAATGCTTTTATCTAAATCAAAGCCAATTTCTAGTATTAGTCTGAACTTGTGAAGACCCCCAGTGAACAAAAATATCACAGGAATTAGGCAATATGTTGAGAATGCATTTTGAAGTTTTAAGCATGTGCTTAAGTGCTTTTCTGGCTCTACTTTAATGAAAGATGGAAATGTAATGTGGAAATATGACCGAGAAATTCTGTTTCATTAAACTTGGAACGAATCCCAGTGATGAACAAAACTCAAAATGATGTTCTGTTCCGAGATTTAAAAGTATTTTCTCTTTGTGTTAATTCTCTCCATTTTACTCCTGCCTGATCTGAGCTCATGGAGAGAACACCATGGCAAGCCTGTTTGCTACATTTCTAATGTGACATAAAATATAATACAATAATTATTGGCAAGTGGTTTGTCACACTAAGGCATGCTAGAATGACAGCAAAAACAATGACTGAGGAAGGAAAGCATAACAGGAGATTTCTGATTGCCTGACTTACTCGAAAAGAGTATAGACACAGAAATGGGTAGCAGTAAATGGTTAATACAGAAGAAAAAAAGGCATTTTTACTTTCATTTAGTCTTTGATGTAATTCCATTACTTATTTAGTAACAGCAATAAAATAGAAGCAGGCTGAGGGAAGGACCTTCATCTGATACAAAACATGGTAACTACGCCGACTTCTGCACGCTTATTTGGGGGACAGGGCACAAATACCCGGCTTGACGTGTCCCCAAAGGGTTTTCTAGTTGGAGGCCTGTGTCTTTTCACAGCTTTAAACAAGTAACCAGGAAAAAGCAGTCACTCAGCCATCTCACCCAAGGCCAAAGAGAGGAGTCAGAGCAGGGTGCCCTTTCTGATGTCTCAGAAAGAGGCAGGAAAAATCTGAAGGAAAAGGCAGTCAAATGCCTAGGGAAATAGCAAGGGATTTTAGGAGGAACAATGCTCTGTTGTTTATTGCAGGATTTCCTGGCTGGGTTACAGAAGAGGAGTCTGGGTTTTGTCTCTCTACACAAGGGGAAGTGACAACTTGGGAAGAGGTAATTGTGCTGAGACTTGGTGACTTCCTGTCCTGGGAGTACCTTGGTGCTCATCACACATCTTTGCTTTGGGTCTGATGGTTTTCAACAGTGCTTGTAAGAACAGTGCTACCATTAGCATGGCAGACTGAGCAGTGTGTGATGACGGCTGCTGCACTGGGTCTGAGCTCAGTGGATCACTGTGCATGTTGACAGGTGACTTAGACAGTCCTCCTACTCTGTATTTCCTAGAGCTATAGATTTTGACCATAAGCCAAAAGCTAAATGGATCCAAACTGATGGGGGATAGGTCAGTCTGTTGCTAATACATGTGATGGTCTGGATGCAATCTGCTGAGGATGGGGGGAAGATTATATCTGTGTTCTGTTCTTCATGTGAAGCCACTGGTGGTTACTGTTATAAGATGTGACAACATAGTCCAGCCTTTACCATTAGTCATGAAAAAGTTATCTCATAATATCAACCTGCCACACTTCTTCATTTCTTAATTTAATAGAAGATAGAAAGCAGCATCTTTCTAAAGAACATATTGCACAGTTAGGGATACTGTAGCACAATAACATAAAATGGCAAATTTATCTCTGAATACAATCAGTTCTTTTTTAATATGCATACCCTGGTGTTGCAGTGGGGTTCTTCTGCAACCATCCCTGGAGGCAGCCTTGGCCCGTGGAAGAATCAAGGAGACGATATTTTCATTGATGTTATCGGGTTTTATTCCTACAGCCGCACATGGCTGGAGCCTGGCACGGTCCACCACAAGAACTGCTACCAAAAACTGCCCCCGAGTCATGTGAACGCCCCCCTAAGTAGAGGACTCCGCGCGGGCTACATTCAAAGTGGCCAGTAGGGGACAGGATCAGGGTACCAGTGACCAGGGAACAGGGAGAAGGAAACTCCAGGCCCCGCCAAGCATCAACCTCAATGCTCATCCCACAAAGAGGGGCACCTCCTCACCCTGGACACCCATGAAAATCCACTACATTATAATGGGGAAGTACATGAAAGAAAAATGGACTGTGAAGATGATATATACTGAAATTTTTCCTATTGTGACTTTCAGTGGAATTTTTCATAGCTCAGTGGGAGATCTGAGCTGTGCTGAGCAATTGCCAAACAGCATGGTAAACTAACAAGTGTGTTTTCTGTATGTTATCTCCAGTTTAGTGGAACCTTGTAGGGCAACAACCCACTAGTAGATCACAACTCATTTTGGCAGGCCATTTTGTGTGCATTATTGACCTTTACTTGCTGTCCATAAATCCTTGACAATGCTGACACAGAAACGCACCAAGTGACCTTTCAAAAAATGTTGGAAATAATCCGTTGCAGCTGCTGCCGAGGACACTGACCATATTCAAGTATAAATCTCTCCATCAGCACCATGGACTGCTGGCAAGAGCACCATACATACTCCCCAAACTGATTCTCCACACCAACAGGCCTGATGTCCCTTATGAAAAAGAAAACTCTCATGTTGTTAAAAGCAACAGGAGAAAACCCCCTTTTTAAATCTGACTAAGTAAGAAAAATTTAGGACTGCATTGGTTTGACCTTCCCACAAAACTGGCTAACAACCAGAGCATCCTCCTTGGACAGCTCTCTGCGTAAAATGTTCTTAGCACCCATAAGGTCCCGCTGACCTTAGCCTCCAGCCCAGAACAAACTGTACAATTCCTGTTTTTAACAGGCATCCTTTCATGTTCAAAGCACAAGGTTTTCCTTATAAAAATATTTGGTCATTGTATACTCTCCATCTGCAGAGTGCAATATTTGTTTCATCCTTTCTTCTCAGTGAAAAACTCACAGCACCTTGAGAGCTGAATCTTCCGCTGCGATGAATTCACAACTACTTCAGTTGTGCAGGGATCCTCATGAGCCTGGACTCTTGAATCAGCTGCCTGGGTTATCTCACCTGTGTTAAGGACCAATCACACAGGGCTTGCTATCTGCGGAAATGGTTTTAACTTGAGGTCAGCAATGGATAAACTGCTTTGAATGAGCTCTTGATGAGCATTTTCCATAGGCTGAGAGCAGAGTAAGTTTGCAAGCTGTTTTACCTTTAGATACTTTGTTCAAATTCGAAAATTAATTTGCTTTGATCTCTTGCCAGTTAGGAACTACCCCATAGATTTTCTATCAAATTGTGATAAAATACATTAGCATATATGTGAGATAAATATCACATAATTCCAAATAGCTGTACAGACTTCTGCATTTCTGTGGCAAGGAGATGCGCTGAGTCACACAGACTTGTGTGTCTCTGTGTAAAATGTGATTTGAGTATCTGAGACACAATCTAGAGCTGAAGAAGCAGCACAGAGGTTTGTGACAAAGTGGCAGAGACCAACTGTTTGCCATGGTAGAAAGAGGAACTCTTTTTTCATATGATTAACATGATGAAATCATTAAACTTCAGGCTACAGAATAGAAGTTCAAAAATCTCTCACACTGTCAAGCTACAAAGTTCTCTAACTGCCAAGCTAAGGGTAAGATGCTGATGGGAGATTCTGCATGTTGCAAAGTGACTTTTGAAATGTTTGGTGCTAAGCTCTGTCATGTATAAAGGAAAGTTCCATTTAGGTAAACAGATAATACAATCCGTATCGAATATGCATTAAAGTTACGAAGCTCACTGGATTGTTATAATGGATACTAGTAATATTAATAATATATCGAGTTTCCAGAGCAATATAATTCAGTCTGTTTAAATTTCTTTCCAGAAAAATTACTGAAGTGAATAGCAGGGAAAAAACAGCTACATAAATAAATGTAAATTTACACATGCAATGAGCATTTTTTTTCCCTCTGTTTCTTCCTTGTTAAATGTCTTGCGTATTAATCATCAAAATGGTCTTTTTTTCAGCCCTTTTTTCATGTTCTGTTTTCCTTTCTCACCCAGAGACTTGATTAATACAGATTTGCCTTTTCTAATATGCTTCTTTCTATTTGTTTTGTGTTTAATTCTGTGAAAGAAGTAGTAGTAGCATGTTATGCATATTAAAGTGCTTCACATTTCCTTTCCAGCTGCAGAGTATATATTTTTTGTAGTTATTGTTTCTACATTTGTTTCAAATTTCCCTGCCTCCTTGAAGTAAGGTATAATAGTTTTGAGAACCAGAGCATGGGTATTAAACTCATCTGTGTAAAAGGGAATTCCAATAGCTTAGATGAAATTCTAACACTTTTTCTCTTTCCTCTTGTAAGGCCAGGGACTATGTAATGATCTAGTCCAGCCTTCTGTATAAGAGCATAAACCTCACCATGGCTCCATAGACTGTTCTCACTCTCTACTCCCTGAGTTCAGTGTAATTACTAAGCAAAGGAGAATCTGATAAAGCTCTTCTGAAAAATCATGGTGAGAAAATTTTTAAAAATTCTAAAAACTGGGCCCTTTGGTGGATATACAATTAGCAGAAACCTTTTATAACTGCATTTAAACCTTTGGCAGAAAGATGAAATAACTTGATCTACACCACTTGACTATTTCAGAGCTCTTGGCTTAAATGAAAACAAGGATTTAAATGAATTTTTCTCTTCACAGTATAGTTTTTGTGAAGAAAGTCTCAATACTGTTTTGTCAACTCAATATCTACTTCTTTTCATAGTGTCCCTTATACATATCCTGCTTACATCTGCTGTTAAAAAAAAGGTGATTTGTTCATACTGTGATTGTATGTCTTCAGCACTTATATTCCCTTGTGCTATAGGGTATCTTTCAATTCAGTTCCAAAAGGTCCTCACATAGAAGGAGCTGGAGTGTCTAAGTTAGAATTTCACATGTTCCTTAGAGTTTGCTCTGCTTTGCTTCATCACCTCATTACTGAGGACACTGAAGACATTGATAGTGAGCAGCAGAATGTTTCCACAAAACAAATACAGAGGTTCTTTCCATCCTCTCTATCACTCCTTCCTCTAGTGGGTTTGAAAACTTCATGGAAATAGGTGAATAAATGTGAAAAGGATTCCATTAGTAGACCGGTTTATCGGAAGATTCCTAAATGGTTCTTTCACTTTTCATGTTTTTGCTGATCAAATGTAGGTAACCACAGCATCTTTAATGTCAGCTTCTCTTGTTTCATATCTCTCTGTTGCATTTATGTAGGCTAGAGATCTGCTTTTATAGTACAAGCATTTCTTGGAAAGACATTTAAACCAATTCCACGAGTTTTCACTTTCTTCTTGCTCCCACCTCAAAAGCCAGTGGTTGAGGTAACAAGGAAGGAGTTTTCCCCTTTGTTTACTGTTCATTCTCATCCTCAACCAAATCTTAGCTTATGTCACTAAGAGTAGTCATGTGGCATTTTCACTTCTCCAGATAAACAGTTCAATACACTACTGGGCTTTGGCCAACCTTTTAGTGTTGCATCAACCCATTCTGAAAAAAAATGCTTTAGCTTCCCTGATAAAAATCCAGTTAAAAAAAAAAAAAAAAAGAAAAAGAAGAAGATATTAGTCTAACATTTCACAGTAGTAATGCTTAAAATAGCTTAAGAGGTTCTTGTCCTTTAGTAGGTATCCCTCTGCTGGATAACCACTAAGAAAACTGAATCAGATTGATTCAGTGATTTGGCTGGGAAATTATCTAAGTGGGAATGCTGTATTTCTACTGGATCAGCTCTTAGGTCTGGCTCACTGTGAAGCTGCTGAAGGGGAGAGAGGCTGGTGGTGCAAGGAGCAAGCACCTTGGACAGAGATTGTCACCATTAGCAGTTCTATCAGAGGGGTAATGCTATCAAAGAAATCTATGATTCCATACAAAACATTTTTGAATGACAGCCTCGGAATGAACACCCTCCATACAACACAAACTGATGGCTGCCCTTGTACCAACACTGTGATGCCTGAAGGTGCTTCTCAATTTTGAGAGACAAAAGAATTATTTGTGGGGATAATGAGTTTGGGAATGAACTCACTCAGCTGGCAGAGTATTCAGTTCAATTAATTTGTTGTCCAAATAATTCCTTTGAAAGCATTATGAAGATAGTTTGTGGAAATCAAATACTTTCCAGCCATCAAGAACAGATGAAAAATGTTCTTTTCTGTAGTAAACATCCTATAATTATGTCAGTAGAAAAGAAAAGTTTCTTAAATCATGAAATCATTAATGGATTTTTCTGGAAAGTGCAATAAGATAATAAGTACAACCATAACTAGAATGGTAATGACAGTCTTATAATTGTCTAAACGCTAAGAGATTTTTATTGCATCTAGATGATGTGGGTTTCCCAAATATTTAAATTTGCATATTTAGCTATAACTCTTGACACTGGGCAGGTTTTTGTGAGTTCTTTAATGTTCAGTAATAGAGGTTTTATATTAATAACTTAAATGGTCCTTTTAGTAATTTGAGAAAGAATAGATTGCCCTTTCTTTCACCCTTTAGTTCTTCTGATCTAACCTTTTTTTTTTTTTTTTTTAGTAGAGTGAGCAAGGAGTTTCAGATAAGCCATGTACAGACAATACTTTGTTAAGCATCAAGTAATTTTTAGGGGGACACTATGGTTCTTTTAAGGATAAGTTCTGGAATAATTTTATTAAAATTTGGTTCTAAAATACTGGTACCCATAAAAATGGCCTTTTTTCAGTGGATAGTAAGAAACTCTTACTTAGAGTTAGAAAGAAAGGGATGAGATTCATATTCCCTTCTGAGAATTTTTTTAATCTGTAAAACTTCTAACAGTTCTAAACCCAAAGGTAGGGATATTGTAAATAGAGTAAAGAGATTGCTTCCAGAAATAAGCAGGAAGGGTACACCTAGAATACTAAAGGTCTAAGATTTATAAATTAACACCTCTGGACAAATTCTGATGGGTCTTTGAGTCAGAAACTAATTTCAGGGAATGAGACTCAAAAGACATGGTCATTGAATTAATGCCTCACATTCACAGAACCAAAAGTGACTACAGAGTAACGTTAGACTTGTTTAGGTGAGAATGACTTCATATGCTTTAGGACAAAAGCCAGATCTAGTTTCCACAGAGATATTAAGTGCATGCATATGTCATACTTGTACTAGTGCAGCTTAATGTTAGTGATTAGGTAACAGAAGAAGAGACTCTTTCGTGAGGAAGCTTTTATTTGACTTTGAACTTGTATTCATGCCAAGTTCCCATCTGAAATTGCAATGATACCTCCATTTCTTTGCAGAAATGCAATTAACAGCAGCATTTCATAACATCTAAGGCTTAAGCAGGGTTTATCCCTAACAGGCTTCCCACTTGGTGTTTCCTAACATCTTAACATTCAAAATAACTTCTGAATAATAATAATCTTAATTTTTCCCCTAAACTGATTATGCATGTTTTTATATTTTTCTGATGTATTCACTTGCTGAATTTTTAAATTATTTTCTGTAAAGTGCTTTGAAAACCTTATTTCTTTAAGAAGACCTGTTTCCTGGAGCTCTGTTAGTTCTCAGCACATATATGTGAATTAAGAGGGCACTCAAAAACGGGCAGGAGACCCAGGTTCAGACTTAATGTTCTCATTTCCCTGTCTCTCTGTGAGCCCCAAGGAACAAAGGGAGTATTGAAATCAGCAGGCTGTAGGGCTTTGAAAGGCTTGTCCTAATCACTAACCTGGAGAGCCAATTGTTCTATCTTGGGAACTGTTTACCCTATGTACAGCAAGAAAGTGGGTAGGTACACATGAATGTTCCCTCCAGGCAACTTGTTAGGATACTTCCACTAAGGAGTAAACATAAAGTGGATTTTAGTAAACACAAAGTGGATTTTAACCCCATGAATGGTGTGGCAAAAGGCCAATATCCCATGGAGTGTGCCAAGTAACAGAGAAGATATTGAAAATCTAAGGTGGTCTTTTCTTTATTGTTCCTACTGGAACTACTCCACTGTATGCAAACTGGTTTTTTAAAGTGTCCCCTGAAACAATATTATGTTTTATACAATATTTTTAGTCATAGTCCATGGACAGTATTTCTAAGATCTTAGGTTTCTGTATTGGCTTCTTTCCCCCTGACCTGCCTTCCATCTGTGGGACTAAAGAGGGTTTCCAATGAAAAAATTATGGCATACTGCCCTGGTGTTCGATGGAATTGGCTGGCTATCCTGGGCTCAGTTCTTATCAGATCTTCATATTTTTCTAGTGAAATAATAAGCCTTCAAAATAGAAATAAAGTAGGATCAACTAAAGTCCAAATAGAAAAAATAGCTATTGACTTCATTATATAAGTCAGCAATGAGTGATCTCTTTTGTGCCAAAAAACCTGATCCTTGTGGATCCTCTTTTCCAGTGAAAATAGATTGACTTAATACTACTCCCATTCATTTAAGGGAAAGGAAAACACCAATAAGAAAATTTAATAAAAGGTTTTTTAAAATTCTGTGAAGAGTTTATTAGACCCACTAAACATTTAACATAGAAACTCAATGCAATTTTGCTCTGTTTTGTAGTGATTCATTGACATGTCTATTAATGTTTTATGCATCTTATCAAGACATAATTCTTCCTTGGTTTTGATTCTAGGTATAAAGATATATCCCACTCAGAGAAGGGAATCTGTGCTGCATTACAGTCCTTTCCATATTAAAATTAGTTAAGAGGTAGCTGAATGGCAGCAGAGTGCAAATGGGACAGGATGTCTTTCTTCTATGCAATTTTAACTGTGGCTTTTAAGCAAGAAACACTAAAGATGCCAGTTTAACTTTTTTGGAGATTAATACTTACTCCTGGATAATTTGTCATCCTGAAATCATGTACCTAGCAACAGGACCTAGTGAACAAGGAAGAAATCTTATTCCATCATGAAAAAGCCAAATTATTAATTTAAAAATAAATTGTTTCTAGCAATTAAACTTTTATTCTTCTGTCTGGAATTCACTACCCAACACTCACAGCTTCCTCCTGGACCTGGCCACAGAACCTAAATTTCTTGTCCACCGAACAAAGAAAAAGATGTAGAGGGACATGGAGTGTGCTGCAACTACTTGTGCTAAATGCTGTCTTATAAAACTCTTTCCTATCTGTTCCCGTATAAGAAAATTCCCATGAGCAGTTCCTTAGGCAATCATTTAAACCTATTTAGCATGTTTGAATACAAGCAATTTTTTGAAAGAAAACTTTTTTTCTTGACATTTCCAACTGAAGGTCTTGGAATTTGAGTTAATAAAGTATCTGTATTTTATTACTGAAAATGAAGGCACTGGATATCTCCACTAAATCAGGTAATTAGCAAAACAGAAAAGCAGAGAAGCAAGTAAACGTGTCTTTATTCTGTGAAGGATCTGGACGATGAACCCCAAGTAATTATGGGAGAAACCCAATGTCCTGGTTTGGACAGGTGTCTACTAAGGAAGGCAGGAGTCCCCCTCCCACCCCGGAATGGAAAAATGTAACCCCCTTCCTCCCGAACTATTATAATTTTGAAAATGAGGGGCTTTCAGGCAAATATATCAGAAATAGGAATAACAGGTCTTTACTTATATATATATATATATATGTACAACAAGGCAAAGCAAAAACAACAATAACTAAGGCAGTAACAATGAACAAAATCAGACCCCAGTGACAGCCGCCGGGGCTGTCAGGCACTTTCCCCTTTGCCTCAGTGACAGCCGGCAGGGGCGCTCCGGAGCGAGCTCGGGGAGCACGTGGGAATGCTGGACTTTCCCACCCCGGGAAGGGACGGAAGAAAACTTCTACAGGATTCCCTGGGAGCAGCAGGCTGGATCGGCAAGGAGGAATGCAGAAGAAAATCCCGGGTGGCAGGCGAGATGCACAGAACTCCGAAGCCGCAGAGGAAAACTCCGGGACCTCTCGGCAGGCAAGGGGTGGTGCCCTCAGTGCTATGGTGCAGCGAAAGTTCCAAAAGCAGCGGTGAAGGGATGGCGGAGGCAGGGCAGGGCAGAAGAACAAACAGCAGAAAACACGGCCTCACAGTGAGATGAGTTCTCCCCAGGGTGGCTGCAGTCTCCGCTCCCTCCAAACACCAGGAGAGCAATGAGTCCCAAGCACTGCACCCCACTTCTTTTCCCAGTTCTAAATCTCGCGATGTCTCCGCTCCCCCACCTGAGAAAGACACCACCAAGACCAAAAGGGGACAATTGAGCCCCTCCCTTGTGGCTAGCTCGGTCCTTTGTTTCTCTTAAGTACCCAGAAATCGTGCCTTAACATGGGGAAAAATTCCTTTGAGAGGAGAAGAAAAGAACACACACACACACAGAAAGAAAACCTCCTAAAAACTCCAACACCCAAAGAAGATTTGTTTAAAAAAAAAGTGTTTGAAAAATTATGTACCAAAGTAACACGGTCCATATAGTGCATCACATGAGGCTGAATGAAATAATAATGTAGTTCATAAAGACTATCTTAAAATGTGTATGTGAAAAGATTTGGAAGTAAAATCGCATCAAAACCTTTAGAACAATTATCTTCTGAATTCTGATTGCTTAACTTAGAAATCTTACCGCACTTACTAAAGTAAGTGGATTCAGGCAGTGGTATCACCTGGACTAAGGAGCCAGGAGGGCAGAATACAGACGAGAGTTATTTTTACTTTAAGGCAACAGAGCAAAAATTCATTGAAACTCCATCCAAGGTGAGAACCCCATCCTCATCCAGCCTGAAAAATAATCATCTTCAAAATAAGAGCAAAATGTGAGAAAAGGTGTTGGATTTAAGGTTTAATTAAAGGAATATGGGTGGACAGATGTGGAGGTCCTACCCTTGGGGGGAGGGGGCCCTGGGGTGGAAGCATGGCCTGGACACACGGGGTTTCCCTGCTCCCTGATGCTAACCCAAGACCTGTTGGCCATGTGTGCTTCCCCCACCCCGAGAACTCTGGTTGTCCCAGGATTCTTCAGTTTTGTGTGCCCAGGCTCGCAGCCATGTGGTCTGGAAATAAACATCTCTGAACATCTATGCAGAAAATATCATTCCATTATTCTTTCCACGGGCCCCGGCTGTCATTTGGGAAGGTGGTTGGAACCCCACAGCAACAGGTGGTGGAGAATGGCAGCAGTCTAATGATCCCCTGGAGACAGTTTAAGAGGAGTAGCAAAGTATTCAGAAGATCCACCGAAACTCAGTGAGTAAAAGTTCCCTGGGTCTTTCTCCTTGCCTTGGTTTGGCTGTTCCCTCTCCGACTATGGAAGAACCGTGGGAAGAATCCTGGCTATCCCAGCCACAACGGGATATTTATCTTAAACTCGAAAAGATCCTTGAACAACGATATGTAAATTTTAGCTTGATCCAGGATCAAAAAGAACTGAGACACTTTCTGGCCTGGCTGTTTAAAAACCTTTTCTATGCTTCTTGGGACTTAATTCTTACCAAAGACTTTTGGGAGGATGTTTGGACAGAGTTAATGTCTCAATCTAGGCATATGCCGATGGAAGAATATTTCCGTGAATATTATTTAATTACGGAGGCTGTTGAGCAATTTCAGCTGTGTCTCCACGAAGGGAACCGATCCCCCTCCCTGTTGGCAGACAATGGCCACCGCGGGACCACACAGCCCTCCGATCACGTGCCTGTACCAGCAGGGTCTCCTTGCGGCAGCGCGCATCCTGCTGTGGACTCTACCCCTGCCACACAGTCACGGCCCCGTGCCCGGAGCGCGCTGCGAGAGGCGGTGAGGCAGTTCCCGCAGGCAGGCGGGCTAGCGT